>JAPXFY010000034.1:8722461-8792461 GCA_030674185.1 Monoplex corrugatus
TGGCGAGGTATTGGTTCTCTGGGTCCCATCCGAACTTTCGGTGTGCTTCTTGTTAACTTCTTGTTAACTTCTTGTTAACTTCTTGTTAACTCTTGTTAACTTCATGTTAACTTCTTGTTAACTTCTTGTTAACTTCATGTTAACTTCTTGTTAACTTCATGTTAACTTCTTGTTAACTTCTTGTTAACTTCGTGTTAACTTCTTGTTAACTTCATGTTAACTTCATGTTAACTTCATGTTAACTTCTTGTTAACTTCGTGTTAACTTCGTGTTAACTTCGTGTTAACTTCGTGTTAACTTCGTGTTAACTTCGTGTTAACTTCATGTTAACTTCTTGTTACCTTCATGTTAACTTCTTGTTAACTTCATGTTAACTTCTTGTTAACTCTTGTTAACTTCTTGTTAACTCTTTGTTAACTCATGTTAACTCTTGTTAACTCTTGTTAACTTCATGTTAACTTCATGTTAACTTCATGTTATCTTCTTGTTAACTTCTTGTTAACTTCTTGTTAACTTCTTGTTAAATTCATGTTAACTTCTTGTTAATCATGTAACTTCATGTTAACTTCATGTTAACTTCATGTTATCTTCTTGTTAACTTCTTGTTAACTCTTGTTAACTTCATGTTAACTTCTTGTTAACTTCATGTTAACTTCATGTTAACTCTTGTTAACTTCATGTTAACTTCTTGTTAACTTCGTGTTAACTTCTTGTTAACTTCATGTTAACTTCTTAACAGTGCATGTACGAGTATTACATTTGTTATTTTGCTCTTATAGAATGGGAGGGAATTTTAGCTTTTTCTTGTAATGTAACTTAAATGTTGCATGCATTATACTGTTTCTAGTATTCTCTCACTCTCTCGCTCTTTTCTTTCTTTCTTTCTTTCTTTCTTTCTTTCTTTCTTTCTATCTCTCTTTCTTTCTTTCTTTCCTTTTCTCTCTCTCTCTCTCTTTCTCTTGCTCCCTCTCCCTCTGGGGAGGGGGGAACTAATGGGAAGGTACTTAGGAAGGGGGAACCAACTACAGGGTCCTTGTTGGGGTAGAACCAATGGGAGGGATCATGAGGAGGGAGAACCAGTAGGAGGGCACTTGAGGAGGGGGGGGGTGATCAGTCAGAGGGAATATTGGGAGGAAGAACCAATGGGAGAGAACTTGGTGGGGGTGGGGGATGGGAGAACCAAAGAAATGGTAGTCAGGGGTTGGAGAACCAAAGGGAATGTACTTGGGGGGAAGGGACCAATGCGAGGGGACATGGGGACCAATAGGAGGGTACTTGGACGGAGGGGGGGGGGGAGAACCAAAGGCAGGGAACTTGGGGAAGGAGAGCTAATGGGAGGGAACCTAGGGGGGGAGGGGAGAGAACCAAAGGCAGGGAACTTGGGGAAGGAGAGCTAATAATAATAATAATAATAATTACAATATTTATATAGCGCAAAATCTCGATAAAAATCAAATCTAAGCGCTGAATATACACTTACGCACGCGCGCACACACACGCACACACACACTTACACATGGCTATAAATGGGGAAAAAGAATAAAAGCAATGGAAAATTATAGAGAGCATATTATATACAAATATATATTACAATGTGATTCCCCTCCGAGTGGAGACAGGCTACAGAGGGGGGATGAGTGAGGTCAGGATTTTATGCAGAGGAGAAAAGGTGAGTTTTGAGAGCGGACTTGAAGGAGACAAAAGTAGGTTGCTGACGGACAGAGAGAGGAAGTTTGTTCCAGGAAAGTGGACCAGAAACAGAGAAGGCTCGTGGACCATAGGTATTGAGCTTGGTGCGTGGAAAGCGAAAAGTCAGAGGATCGGAGGCAGAGCGGAGGGTACGTGAGGGAAGATAGATCTCAAGTAGGCTTGACAGGTAATCGGGGGCTGCGTTATTGAGGCTTTTGTAGCACATGGTGTCTAGTTGGGAGGGAACCTGGGGGGGGGGGGGGGGGGGAGAGAACCAAAGGCAGAGTACTTGTGGAGGGAACTATTGGGAGGAAACTTGGGGAGGGAGAACCCATGGGAGGAAACTTGGGGGGGGGGGTAGTTGGGGAGAGAGAACCAATGGCAGGGAATTTGGGGAGGGAAACAAATAGGAGGGAACTTGGGGGAGTATCAAAGGGAGGGTACTTGGGGGGAACAATGGGAGTGTACTTGGGGGGGGAGGGAGAACCAATGGAAGGGAATTTTGGGGGAAACCAAAGGGATGGTAATTAGGGGGTGGAGGACCAAAGGGAGGGCACATGGGAGGGGAACTAATGAGAAGGGACTTGGGGACCAATAGGAGAGTACTTTGGTGGAGGAGCACCAATAGGAGGGTACTTTGGTGGAGGAGCACCAATAGGAGGGTACTTTGGTGGAGGAGCACCAATAGGAGGGTACTTTGGTGGAGGAGCACCAATAGGAGGGTACTTTGGTGGAGGAGCACCAATAGGAGGGTACTTTGGTGGAGGAGCACCAATAGGAGGGTACTTTGGTGGAGGAGCACCAATAGGAGGGTACTTTGGTGAGCACCAATGGGAGGGTACTTTGGTGGAGGAGCACCAATGGGAGGGTACTTTGGTGGAGGAGCACCAATGGGAGGGTACTTTGGTGGAGGAGAACAAATGGGAGGGAACATGGGGAGGGAAAACTAATGGGAGAGTGCTTGGGGGGGGAACCAATGGGAGGGAACTTGTGGAGGGAGAACCAATAAGAGGGAACTTGGGGGGAGGGGAGGAAGAATCAAACGGATAGTACTTAGGGGGATAACCAAAGGGAGGGTACTTTGGGGAGGAGAATTTATTTTGTTTAATACAACACACACACACACACACACACACACACACACACCACACACACACACACACACACACACACACACACACACACACAACACACACACACACACACACACACACCACACACAACCAACTTGACTCAGGAACCAGAAAAAAAAACCACGAAAAAAGAATAAGAACGCATGCTTAATACAACAAGACAAGACAGGCGCAAATTTTTGGCCAACTGGCCTTTGTCAAGCGTATGATCACAAACAAACAAACACCAGATACAAAAATTAGGAGAAAAAGACTGAAACTTCCCTGCTGCTCTGTCTAGTGTGTCTTGTGCGTCAGTGCGCCTGTCTTGTTTTGTTGTATCAAATACGCGTTCTTATTCTTTTTTCGTGTTTTTTTTCTGGTTCCTGTTTGCTTGAACGCTGCCAGTCACACTTGTTTTGGATTTCAACTTAATTCAAGTTGTCTTGACAACAACAACAAAAAGAAAAAAAAGTCATAAAACATTTAGCTTTTGTATTAAAATATAGATCTCTTAGAAAGATAAAAGAGATATTACATTTATATTTCTTCTTGCCTAGACTACATTTTTGCATTTCTTACTTACAGCTTATCTGTATGTCAGTTTTGGTTTGAAGGTCTGAATATTTTTGGTTTTTTTGTTTGTTTGTTTGTTTGTTTGTTTGTTTGTTTGTTTGTTTGTTTGTTTGTTTGTTTTTTCTTTCGTAAACTCTTGGTTGACTGTTTTCTTTCTTTTTTTTTTTTTCTTTTCATTTTTTAAAAGCATATTTCAAACCCCTTCATGAAGAACTGTGGCCTGAACGAATAAATCGTCTGAGGTCTGAACTCTGTCTGTCTGTCTGCCTGTCTGTCTGTCTGCCTGTCTCTCTCTCTCTCTCCCTCCCTCCCTCCCTCCCTCCTTCTCTCTCTCTCTCTCTCTCTCTCTCTCTCATGTAAAAGTACGACGAGCAAAAGTTGACATGTATTGTTTGCTCTACAGAAAAGAAAATTATTATGAATACGATCATTGTCATTATCGTTATCATTATTACAATTGTTATTGTTAAGCAGAGTACGTCTGTTTTGTTTGTTTGTTTGTTTGTTTGTTTGTTTGTTTGTTGCTTTTTTGTAGACCAGACATCTGGAAAGTAGTGTTGTTGCCCTTGCAAATGTTAAGCACAAACAGAAAGACTATAACACAAAAAAATGCACTCTCTACTCTTTACATTGTAGAATAAACTGGGTGGTCTGACTGAAACACAACAATGATAAAACAGTAGGTCGAGGAGGAAGACAACGTAGTTTAACCTGCTGTGAGTGAAACAAAACGGATGAAACAGTAGGTCCAACCTTCAAGGAGGAAGATAACTCTGTAATTTTTTTTAAAGGTGTTTTAACCTGTTCGGGGTTGGGGAGCAAGCCTAGCATGGATGACCCTCATAAAACTCGTCATCGTCCGATCTCATCTACGCCTCCTACTCTGTCTGTGACTGGCCACCAACAAATGCTCTGCCAGCCATCACGGTCCTGAGCCAATCGTTCCAATTGTCCTCATGTGTGGTCTGACCCAAAGTCGTTACACATTTTTATCATATCTTTGAGTCTGTCCTCTTCATGTCTGCCTCCAAACCATAGCACCACGTGTTTCTTGGACGACCTCTCTTCGCTCCAGTTGTCCTCAGGTGTGGGGGTCTGTCCCAAAGATTTTACACATTTTTATCATGTCTTTGGGTCTGTCCTCTTCATGTCTGCTTCCAAACCACAACACTATGTGTTTCTTGGACGTCCACTCTTCGCTCCAGTTGTCCTCAGGTTGTGGTCTGATGTTATAAAAAATTTATCATGTCTTTGGGTCTGTCCTCATCATGTCTGCCTCCAAACCACAGCACTATGTGTTTCTTGGACGACCTCTCTTCGCTCCAGTTGTCGTCGGGTGTGGTGTCTGTCCCAAAGATTTTTACACATTTTTATGTTTTTGGGTATGCCCTGTTCATGTCTGCCTCCAAGTCACGGCGGCATGTTTCTTGGACGACCTCTCTTCCTTTTCCCCTGCGGATTCCAGGCGAGGGCTTGCCTTGTGGTGCAGTATAACATACAGACTAAGCGAAAACGTAGGCTAGGTAGGACCTCAGGACCTGGCCAGCTCGTGGGTTTATATGCAGGATTAAGGCAAGAGCCATTATCACCATACACATGGCACCCGTGACGTTAGTGCGTGTGGAATTCGTTCCGAGCGCGGAGACATCGTCTTGAGAAACTGAAACTGAAACTGAAACTTTATCTGTGGTGCAGACCATGTGTGGGGTGTAGCTGACCCATCTGGAACCTTTATGGGGGATCTTTTCTACAGGTTACTGTCTTGTTCACCGCCACAGTTCTTCATTCCTGAATCTGTCTGGTGGGCGAATCTGAAAAACCATTCCGAAGCAGATGTTCATGCTGACGAAAATCTGGATTCCCTTCATGGTGGTAACGGTGGGTCTCCAATTCCTAGCTCCAAGTCTTTCGGAAGGGGATGAAACACGAGCCGGACCCATATGCCTTCTGGCTACGCATGCAAAAGATCCCATGGCAGTTGAAAATCGTGAAGAGCAGGGCATTGTCTGGATGCCTTTGTAAAATAAAAAAAATAAAAAAAACCACACACACACATTGGAGAGATAGGTTGATTTCCCAGTGGTTTCTAAGAAGAACGTTGAGAATTCCATGGATAGCAAAGAAAATGAGACAGTCTTGATGGAGGCAGACACAAGAAGATCATTCATAAGGAAGATTAGGAAAAGACAAGCAACATTTGTCGGTCGTTTTATGAGAAAAGAGGAATTAGAGCACCTGGTCACAACAGGAAAGCTGGAGGGGAAGAGAACATCAGATAGACCCAGGGAGAAAATATTGGACAGACTTGCAGGGTGGCTGAGGACAAAAGGATGGAAGATGTGCTTGTGGAGACAATGGACGGATGTATATGAAGGATCGTGATCGCCAACGCCATGAGACAGGGTACATGATGATGATGATGATGATGATGAGAGCTTTCTGTCAATATATAGATCATTCACAGGAAATATCCTTTTGCTCCTGAAGTAGGTTTTGTGTAGAATGCATCAGACGTGCAGCCAGGGACGCCATGAGCCATCCAAACTTCCGAGTGAAATGTCTACTTTGATTGCTTGGCTTTACTGTGTTTGTACTTACCACTACAAGGGAGACAACCCTACTTACCCACTATTGGCGTTGTCAAGAACATACCTGCATGTTATGTTAGTCGGTAATGCGTCCCCTGGCAGTCATTTTCTGTTTTTGATTGATTTATTGATTTGGTTCAGTTTTTACGTCGACACCCACCTCAGGTGATATAGCCGACAGGGATAACCATCCCTGGCAAGTGGGGGAAGGGGCACTTACCTAATCCTATACTGACACCCACCAGAACAACATTAATGTTAAGATGGGACAATGAGAAGGCCAGTTTTAATGTAGCGTATCCCGGGATTCGAACCCACAACCATTAGCATGAGAATCCGACGCTCAAACCGACTCAGCTACTGCGGCCCGACATTTTATCTAATCATTAAATGATGAATGAGACAATGAGCGACCACGCCCCTAGAAGTCTCTTTCCAGCAATGTTCATTGACGCCGTCTCGGAGTGCTCTCCCTTCATACTAAAAACAGGAAGTGCGGAACAGCTTGGCTACACACACGAGTGATTGAGCGTGTGTGAGTCAGGTTTACCGATATTTGGTGTCAGTAGAGCAAGTTTTATTGATTAACGAACTATTTTGATCGAAACTCAGGTACGTTTTCAAAGTCAAAGGGATGTGATAAAGGATGTGTTGCTTTGGATGTCTGATGTGTTTGTTAATTTCCCCAAGTGCTTGTGCATTCGCTTGTGTGTTCGTCGTGATCATGGTGATGATGTGCTCTCGTCTTGTTCGGACTCCTAACGACGAATAATACACTATAGAAATAATAGATCTAATCTCATTCTTAATTTTTCCTTTCCAGTCAAGAAAATGGCATGTCATAAAAGCAATATTTTTAATGAAAAATCCATGTCAATTTCGATACATGAATTGATTTAGGCTACTGGCTAGTATCCGATATATCCTTGACCTAGGAAGTCAGCTTCAGATAAATGAGGTAGTAGACGAAATATCCCGTCATTGAGTATAAAAACAAGGACAAAATATTCTGTAAGTCAACCCAATGGCGAGCGAAAGACATGATCAAGAACTACAAGTAAAATCATGAATACACCATTCATAACTATTGTAACATTCATTCATTGCTTAGGCCTTTTTTTTATTTTTTATATGCCTTTATAGATTTATTCAGTAGACCTAAACTAGCTTAACCAGTTTCACATTTTACTCGTTGATTCTCTCTCTTTCTGTCCCTCACAAACACACACACACACAAACACACACACAAAACACACACACAACACACACACACACACACACACACACACACACACACAATGCGCGAGCGTGCGCGCGCACACACACACACACACACACACACACACACACACACACACACACACATGACTGAAATTTTCAAAATGCTTTGTACCCTTACTCAAATAAAGAAACTAACAACGATGACTTTACACTTATGTATAATTGATATTTACTATATAAGTATAAACTCATTTCTAAAAAAACTCACACACACACACACACACACACACACACACACACACACACACACACACACAACATATTTCACACACCAGTACACGCTTTCACTTCTAACTAAACTATTGACGGTGTGGTATCATGTTACCATTCATGGATTCATCAAGTCCATTCTTGATACCATAGATATCTACCATTAGTACCAGTACACACTGCCCCTCCTAACTAAGCTATTGATGGTGTGGAATTAAATTATCATGCATAAATTCACCCAGTCCATTCTTGATACTATAGTTATCCGCCAGAACACACGTCCACTTCTAAGATATTGATGGTGTGGTATCGTGTTACCATTTGTGAAGTCTGAAGGCACCCAATCCATTCTTGGTAGTTGTCTACAAGTACGCATTTCCACTTATGGTGTGGCGTTATGTTGCCATTCATGAATTCATCAAGTCCATTCTTGATACCATAGTTATCTACCAGTATACATTTCCACTTCTAACTTAGCTATTGATGGTGTGGTATCACATTACCATTCTTGAATTCACCCAGTCCATTCTTGATATCATAGTTATACCACTAGTACCAATACACACTTTCACTTCCAACTAAACTGTTGATGGTGTGGTATCATGTTACCATTCATGAATTCATCAAATCCATTCATGATACCATAGTTATCTACCAGTACACACTTTCACTTCTGTCTAAACTATTGATGGTGTGGTATCATCTTACCATTCATGAATTCGTCCGGTCCAGTCTTGTTATCATTGATTGATTGATATCTGCCACTAGTACCAGTACACACTTCTATGTCTAACTCAACGATTGATGGTGTGGTATGGTGTTATACCATTCATGAATTCATCCAGTCCATTACCCCTGTGGGGATGTCGGAGGGTCTTTCAGGATAAATAGTATCTCCACCTTCTGGAAGTTCTGTGCGAGAAATTTCCTCTTTTTTGTCACTCTCTTTGTTTCTGCTTTGTTCCTTGCTTTCTCAGTTTCTGTCATTTCTTTTTATCATTTTCTACCTTGCTGGTCCATTCACCTGTATATGTTCGATAAAGTCTTATGTACTTTTTCTTAGGATTGATAACTGGGTACATGTATTAAGTGCATTTTTGGCTCTAGGCAAATGAGATATGCAGAAGCAATTTTAGGTAATTTAGGCCCCTTTTTATGTGTTTTGGTGTCCTTAGGTATGCTTAAATTTGTATTCAGGTATGTTTTTTAAATCCCTTGTTCGATGAATTGGATGGTGTGGTCAGCGTCGGGGGCATGTCCTTAATTATATGCATGAATGCATTGATGATATGTGTATTTTTAAAATTTTCTTTTTCTTTTTTTTTCCCTGTTGAAGTTTTGTATGTTTTGAAGCAGTTATGAGTTATAGCCCTGATATGGCTCTACGCAGTCAGCTGGGCTTTAAACAACAATAAGAATAACAATAACAATCCAGTCCATTCTTGATATCATACTTATCTACCCTACCACTAGTACCAATGCACACCTCTACGTCTAACTAATCTATTGATGGTGTGGTATCATGTTAGTTGTTACCGTTCATGAATTCACCCAGATCATTCTTGATACCGTAGTTTTCTACCAGTAAACACTTTCACTTCTAACTAAACTATTGATGGTGTGGTATCACGTTGCCATTCATGAATTCATCCACTGTATTCTTGATATCATAGTTATCTCCCATTACCAGTACATGCTTTCACTTCAAACTAAAGTATCGATGGTGTGGTATCATGTTACCATTCATGTATACTGTCCATGGATATGTTTGTGATTGTAGATATTATGTATACTTAGAAGTTAGACATTGACAGTATGGTGTCACGTCACCATTCATGTATGTCCATATGTTTATTACTGTATTGTGTTTGTTTGTGCATGTTTGTTAATGTAATATCATTATCAGTGTTAGATATTGTATTCAGTTGTGTGTGTTCATTAATGTGATATCAGTGCTTCTGTGTGTATTAACTATTATACTTTGTGTTTTGCAAAATGTGTAATATGCAGTGAGCCCAAGAAAGTTTAGAGAATTATTATAGTGCTATGCAATGATGTCATAGCAGTAGTAGTAGTAGTAGTAGTAGTAGTGGTAGTAGCAGTAGTACTTAGTAGTAGTGGCTACAGCAGCAGCGGTACTAGTACTTAATATATTTATTTTGTTAATAGTACTAGTAGTACTACTACTAGTAGTAATAGTGCTAGTAATAGTATTTAGTAAAAACATTTGTTGTTATTACTATTGTTATTATCATTATTATTTTCATGTTCATTAATGTGATATCAGTGCTCCTGTGTGTATTACGCTTTGTGTTTTGCAAAATGTGTAATGTGCAGTAAACCCAAGACAGTTTAGAGAATACTGCTATGCTGTAATATCATGGCAGTTGTAGTAGTAGTAGTATTAGTAGCAGCAGCAGTAGTAGTAATAGTAGTAGCAGTAGCAGCACCAGGAATAGTAATAGTAGTGGTAGCAGCAGCAGTAGTAATAGTAGTAGTAGTAGCAGCAGTAGTAGTAATAGTAATAGCAGTATAGTAGTAGTAGTAGTAGTAGTAGTAGTCAGCAGCAGCAGCAGTACTAGTAGTAGTACTAGTCTGTTGGCCTCTTTACATCTCAGGAGATGATAGTCTGCATCTGGAGGCGTTGTGGTCATGACGTGCACTTTCTGCTGTGGCTGTGCAGGCCGATTCTTGAGTGGCAATCTCTATCACATCTGCCACATGTATACAAATTGAGTCGCTGTTGTCTGGTTTCTGGAACGTTGCTTGTGAAGAGCCCTTTTTTCATCTGCGCTTTCTGCTCTCCTCCTCTCCACATTCACAACGCCTTGCTGAACGGCTGTCCTCCACACTGCCCTGTCTTCCGCCAGTCTCCCAAGAGCCTGGGTCAATCCCTCAGGGATTGAGTAGTACTAGTACTAGTATTACCAGTATTTGTTAGTAATGGTAGTAGAAATATTTGTTGTTATTACTGTTATTATTAATATTATCATTATTATTTTCATGTTCATTAATGTAATATCAGTGCTCCTGTGAGTATTATGCTTTGTGTTTTGCAAAATGTGTAATGTACAGTGAGCCCAAGAGAGCTTACAGAATAGTGCTATGCACTAATGTCATAGTGGTAGTAGTAGTAGTAGGAGTAATAGAAGTAGTAGTAGTAGTAGCAGCAGTAGTTCTACTAGTACTAGTAGTAGTATTTAGAAGTAATAGTACTTGTAGTTGTAGTAGTAGTACTAGTAGTAGTAGTAATAGTAGTAATAGTTGTTATTACTATTATTATCATTATTATATGTTATGTATAGATCTATATAGATATAGATAAAGATTTTTTTCCTTTTTTTTTTAATTAGTATTATATTGTGTACGCATTTCATGTTGACAGTGGCAGTGTCGTGAAGTGCTCACGGTGACTTCACCTAGACTGCAACAAGAGGTGAGAACAGTAACTGGGAGTGTTTTAGTTACAAAAAACAAACAAACCTCAAACAAACAACAATGACCGCCAAAAAGGGACCTGGGGTCATGGAGCCCCTGTGTTGCTGTGAATACGAGAATGAAGCCGGGGAACGCAGTCATATTCTGGCTTGCTGCTGCGACTGTCAAGCACTTGATGAAACCTGTGACAGGTCAGTATTATGTCTGGTAAAGGTGTGGGGGTGGGGGGTGGAAGGGGAAGAATTGTATGGCTAGGTTATTAGTTTTGTGTGTATGTGAGGTGTGTATATGTACAAAAGATAAACGAAATTGTGTGTGTGTTTGTGGGAGGATTGGGAAGGGTCTGCTGTGTGTGTTGTGTGTGTAAGTATGTACATAAATACATGGGTCATGTGCATGATACATATTATGTGTCTGGTGAGTGATTAGATGGATTGCAGGGTGGCTCACTTTGTGTGAGAGTGTGTGTGTGTGTGTTGTGTGTGTGTGTGTGTGTGTGCATCTTGTATCATTGTGTGTTGCATTTGTGCGCACATCTTGTGTTTGTGTGTTGTTTGTATGTTTTTATGTGTTGGTGAATTCTTTTGTGGCTTTGTCAGTTTGTGTGTGTGTGTGTTTGGCCATGTCATAGTATTTGTGTAACTGTGTTTTATGTTTGCATCATATGTGTTTGTGTGTTTGGCTGTGTGTGTGTATCTATCTATCTATCTATCTATCTATCTATCTATCTATATATATATATATATATATATTATATATATATATATATATATATATATATATATGTATATATGTATATATATGTGTGTGTGTGTGTGTTTGGGTGTGTGTGTGTGTGTGTTTTTTGTTGTTTAGTTTGCATTTTGCATACATGTGTTGGTGGATTGTTGTGTGGTGTGGTGTCTATCTCAATGCCTCTATTGTGTGTGTATGTATATGTGTATGTGTGTGTGTGTGTGTGTGTGTGTGTGTGTGTGTGTGTGTGTGAAGTGTAGGGGGTTATAATATACATGTATGTGTTGCAGAGAGGAGCTAGGATTATGTGTTTGTGTAGTGTATTTATATTTCTGTTACTGTGTTGTACTGTGTAATATTCTTATAACCTTCATGTGAGTGTGTGTGTACATACTGTGCATACTGTATGTGTCTCTCAGTGTTTATGTTGGTTTAGATGTGATTTATTATCCATTCTGTAATTCATTATCCATTATGTGGTTCACAAAGTGGTAAATGATATAATTCACAAGTTTCCCTGTTTTATAAAACGATCATTTTTTGTCTATTTTACTGTCATAGATGTAGATAAGAAACGGTTTAGAGTCTGGAGTCTGTCCCAAAGGCATTCATTGCACTCAGACAGTTCCATATGGGCTCGACTCAAATCTGCCAGCAGTCACATTGGCAGACTTCGTGAGCTTGTACAAAACCTTATGCACTGGCAAGACCTTAAGACTGGCAACAAACAAGCCAAATTTTGTGTTGCAGGGTGGGATTGAACTTGAAACATAAGATCTTGGGGTCCACGGCTTTTTCTTTAGAAATAAATTTGACTCTCAGGCATGCCACAAGTTTTAATGGCTATATCAACCCTTCGACTCCCACACCCTATCCACCAACAGCAATAACTTAAGCCTTTGATTCTCTCACCCTATCCACCAGGGTTAAGTTTTTGCTTTGCTAACATGTTTGGCAATGCAGGGTGCTGGTGGACAGAGTGCGGAAGTCAAAGGGTTAAGATACATGAATTTAACAAAATTTTGAAACATTTTCGTTTTGCCAGCTTAGCTTTTGATCCTCTTCATTTTCTTGCAGACTTTTTACATGTCGATCAGTTCCAACATCCACCGTCGATCGTCTGTTTGCGACCTTGTCTGATCGTTGCCGCCTACCAACGCTGAGTGGCAAAGGGGCAATAAAAATGCGTGTGGATGTGGTGACACCCATAATAGTCGTGCCCAGTTGTCTTCTCTTCGCTTCTCTGGGACCAACTGCCACTGTTCTCGCCTTTCTCTTCATGCCAGCCTTTCTTTTAGTGTTTTATCAGGTAAGAGAGTTTGAGGTCTTTTTTTTCTGGTTTTCTTTCTCTGTTTGTGAATGTGTTTGGTAGATTTGCAACAAGAAAACATGTGACAGTTGCAGGTAAGAAGCGGCCGTCTGTGACGTCATAAACGATGTGCCGCTTCCAGGGAAGTGGCGGATGTTATCAATTTTTCACTGTGTGAAGCGGCCTTGCTATTCAAGGGAAATCAACCAGTCATCAAGTTGAAACCTTCCACTACACAGTTCCTTCCCTTAGACTGTCTGCCAACACTTTTCTTTGTCTGAATCTGGCTTGTTTTCGCCGTACCGTAAACGATTGAGAAGATAATATTTTTTGTTTTGTGGCATAAATGACTGTGAAAAGGATCAAACTGACTGAAATTTTGCTGTTCAAATGTTCAAAGCTTCTCCTGCCATCATTTGACCCAAAAAGACACTAAAGGTAGGAAAATATTTGACAATGAACTGATTTATAATGTTGCATGTTTGTAAATATGACTTCAGAACTTTTTTAGTTTTTGCAGTTACATGGCATTTTGACCTGACATTTTGGAGATTTTACCTGCATTACTCATACAAGTTGGTTTCATTTTTAAAAAGTAGACATAATGAGTCTTCTAAAAATGTATAACTATATGTCTTTATTGCAAATAGAAGGGGCTCAGAATTTTTGTAAAACTGCTGAAAATAGTCACAGGAAATTTCCAGGGTCCATTTAGCCACGCCTTCATTGAGTTAAATGCCAGAACACTGACAGTAAAATGGCATCCAGGAGTTAAGACCTGGATGTATCCCATCTTCTTACACTGTAAAGGGTTCAGGCTGAAACGTTTGCTTGAGGGATTCTCCATTGATGACCTGCTGTCCAGATCTCCCCAAAGTTTCTTGATACTATGCAACTAACTTAACACGCTTTGCATGATGAGCCAAACACGATGAACCACGATCGTGGCTTCATTCGTATCTCCTGCTGAATACTGTCCAATCTATATAACAAATACAAGTTGACCAATTAGAAGGCTTCTTTTGTGTGGCCTCTGCCTTCTTCCTTTCACACGGTTGCCATTTTGCTGTTCTTCGATTGATTTCTACAAGTTTGTGCACAAAAATGAGTGAGATTGGGAATGAGTGTGAGGTTCTCATATATTGACCATATCACCAACAAGACTTTACACAGTAGACACACCTCATACATTGACCATATCACCAACAAGACTTTAGACTTTACACAGTAGACACACCTCATACATTGACCATATCACCAACAAGACTTCATACAGCAGAATCAGACAAGCTGGTGGCCCATTTGAAGACCTTTTGACTGTGATGAAAAGTATGCAGAATGAAGTAATTTGGATGTGCCACACGACCCTCAAGCCTTTCAAAGACTGTGCTGTAAGGCACAGTCCAGGCTGGGTAACTCTCAGCGGATCCGCTAATTTCAGCGGATGAACTCCTAGTTTCAGAGGTAAAAAAAAATTTTTCCAGCAAAAATATTACTGAATTATTGTATTTGCCATCACGAAATGCATCCATAATGCCTCAAAATTACAGAAATTCTTCAGACATCCCAGCAGGGACGTTACCCCTGGACCTTGGCCAATTTTCAGAGGAAACTATCTTCTTCTCTTACCCAGCCTGACACAGTGACAGTCTCAGGGAGAATAAGAGGAAGGTAGAAGAAGAGATGGGAAGACAGTATCCAAGAACACATAGGCATGATTTTTAGCAGTTCTGGGAGAGTAGCAGAAGACTGGAAGAGATGGAGGACACTCATCAGCTAGTTATCAGCAGTACCTTTATGATTTGCGGGTGTCAGGGTACATATATAGCGTAACTTTTGGGAGGTTGTTGCTGTTGAAGTGATGGAGGTGGTGGTGGTGGTGGTGTGATTGCTGCTGTTATTAATGTTATTTCTCTGTTGTTGCATTATTATAGCTGCTGAGGTATACCATATGCACATGTAGATGTATTTTATCAGTGGCCCAAACCCAAGCCAAGGATTTACCTTATGTGCAGTTATTAATGAAAGCACAACTGTATTCTCTCAGTAAGTCTTATTTTGCTTGGTGCTGCAGCATGATATAAACAAAACATTAGGCTACACACTAAAACACATTAAAACATCATTTGAAGTAATACAGTAAACATGTTTTTAACCCTTTGACTCCTGCACCCTGTCCACCAGCATCCTGCATTTTCAACCATACCAGCAAATCAGAAACTTAACCCTTTGATTTTCCCTTACCCTATCCACCAGCTTCCTGCAGGAAACTGGTGGGTAGGGTGAAGGAGTCAAAGGGTTAAGTTCTTGCAGTTGGTGCATAGGGTGCAGGAGTTAAAGGTTAAAAATAATCACTTCACTCCATCTCAGCCTTTGTCTGTGTCATTAATATGACAAGAATTTTATATAATAAGATTAAAAGTGAGGCTGCATGACGGGGGTGTATTCTACACTTTCTTTCATGATATATCCTGTTGTCAGCCAGGCCAGAGAGATACAGACATCTGTGGTGCTGACAGATAATTTTGAGCAATATGCACAGTGACTCATCTGTAAAGTAGGCGAGGCTCAACTGGAGGGTTGCAGTCTTCCCAGCAAACCTATAATATACTCAACAGTGGATAGGTTGTGAGGCGTGGACAGTCAACACACAAAGCCAGAACAAGATTGAGGCGGCCGAGATGTGGTTTCTAAGAAGAATGTTGAAGGTTCCATGGACAGCAAAGAAAACAAACGAGACAGTCTTGATGGAGGCAGACACAAGATGATCATTGATAATGAAGATTAGGAAAAGACAGGCAACATTTACAGGCCATTTTATGAGGAAAAGGGAATTAGATCACCTGGTCACAACAGAAAAAGCTGGAGGGAAGAAAACACCAGGTAGACCCAGGGAGAAAATATTGAACGGACTTGCAGGTTGGATGAAGATAGAGAGGGTGGAAGATGTGCTTGCGGCAGCAAGGGATGGATGCATTTGGAGAGCATGATTGTCAACACCATGCGGCGGGGCACTTGATGATGATGATGAGTAGGAGCCAGTAGAAACTAGGAAAAATAAACAGCAAGATGAACTGAAGAACCTCCAGCCTTCTAGTCATCAGTATGCGTTAACTCGTTGGCGCTGCTCTGCAGCTCAGGCTGTGGATCTCAGTCTCTTGACTATGACTCATAGTATGAGTATGACGCCCCACGGCTGCATTTTCCCAGCCATTCTGACACCCTTTAGTTGGTACCTTTCTGTCAGCCAGCATCGCTTGGAAGTGGTATTTTTAGCCAGGCAGGTTTGACCAAAATCCATCTCTGAAGCGCGTCTTGTGCTACAGCAATACTGACAAAGAAGGAATCTGAGTGCGTTTTCTGTATGTTTTGTGAATTTGTGTAATGATCGAGAATTTTTTCATTACTTTACCTGGATGCATTCAGTGCTGTGAATACTCATTGTTCTGAAGAAGTGATCATTACTTTGTTGCATCACCTTGTCTTTGAGTTTTAGTAGAAATTACTATTGTGATGATTGACTCATATCTCCAGGTGGTTGTTGTTTGTTCAGTATAAAGTGAGATTATTTTCGTAGTAGTGGCGTAAGTATAGTGCAAGTTACAATCTTCACATGTTTTTGTCCATTTTGGCATGGTCAGATTCGTGATCTTCAGTGCTTTAACTTTTTCAAATTTCTAAAAATCGCAGTTCGTTCTCTGTTTTCACTCTTTCCTGGAGGCTTGAATTTGGCTAAAATCGGGTGTAAGCTGTTGCCCGGCCGAAGCACGCCACCGGCTGTGGGTGAACTGGGCCATGTGCATGGGCGCGCTGCACTTGTGTGTGTGTGTGTGTGTGTGTGTGTGTGTGTATGTGTGCGCGCGCGTGTGTATGTGTGTGTGTATGTGTGTGTGCGGTGTGTGTGTGTGTGTGTGTGTGTGCATGTGTGTATGTGTGTGTGTGTGTGTCTCTGTGTGTGTGTGTGTATGTGTGTGTACGTGCGTGTGTGTGTGCGTGTCTGTGTGTGTGCGTGTCTGTGTGTGTGTGTGTCTGTGTGTGTGTGTGTGTGTGTTCGCACGAGGAACGCATCTCTCTCTCTCTCTCTCTCTCTCTCTCTCTCTCTCTCTCTCTCCTCTCTCTCTCTCTCTCTCTCTCTCTCTCCCCTCCCACTATTGCATGCATTGTGTGTGTGTGTGTGTGTGTGTGTGTGTGTGTGTGTGTGTGTGTGACTGCTGCGTTCTTTCAAGATTTTTAGAGGGACTGAATGTAGAAAATGATTGAGATCAGCACCAAGTACTGGAACCTAGGTCAATCTGTAGGTCTAAACGAGTACTTCCATGCGCGCCTGTGCCTCGCTATAGTTAGCTGAAATTGGATAGAGGAAGGGAAGAGGAAAGGTGCACGCTATTGATTACCAGCAGGGCAGAACCAAAAAGTGCGCCAACTGAAGGGCGAAGGTGCACGCTATTGAAAACCAGCAGGGCAGAACGATCTTAGATGTCATTGGGGGGGCCAATTAAAGAATGTAAGAGAGACAGAGACCAAGAGAGAGAGGTGTGTGTGTGTTTTCAAGCATGTATTCTCAAAATGCATTTTATACGCACATCATTTAACAGTATGTAAAGCAAGAGAGAGAGAGAATGTGTGTGTGTGTGTGTGTGTGTGTGTGTGTGTGTGTGTGTGTGTGTGTGTGTGTGTGTGTGTGTGTGTGTGTGTGTGTGTGTTTTCAAGCATGTATTTTCAAAATGCATGGTACATGCACATCATATAACACTATGTACATGTAATGTGAGAGAGAGAGAGTTTTCAAGCATGTATTCTCAAAATTCACATGCACCACATCATAATTATAACAGTATGTAAAGCAAGAGAAAGAGAGAGAGTGAGTGTGTGTGTGTGTGTGTGCGTGTGTGTGTGTTAAATGCATGTTACATGCATACCGTATTATGTGAATCAGATATGTGTGTGTATGTGTGCGTGTATGTGTGTGATATGCGTGTTTTGATTTGATATTCTCTCTGTCTCTGTCTCTCTCTCTGTCTCTCTCTCTCTCTCTCTCTCTCTGTGCATGCGTGTGTGTTCAAATGCATGTTAAATCCAGGCCATATTATATGTATAAATCAACTCTGTGTTTGTGTGCGTGTGTGTGTGTGTGTGTGTGTGTGTGTGTGTGTGTGTGTGTGTGTGAGTGCGTGTGCGTGTGCGCAAGCGCGCAGAACTGCACGCGCGCGCCCCTGCTTCGCTCATACATTTTCTGAGTGGCCTCGCTATTCGGCAGCGGGACGGGTGAAAAGAGTGTGGGGAGTGGAAGGGAAGGGGAAAGATGCGCGCTATTTATAGCCGGTAGGGCAGAACCAGAACTACGGCCAACCCAAGTATCACGGATTTGTGCGCCGTGGCCCTGCAGCTTCTGCTGCGGAGGATGTTATAATTTTTTTACCGAGACAATTTGCATACTATAGTAAGGGAGATTATGCTGACAGCACAGTTTAACCACTTTTCTAAGTATATTTTTTTTCCTTTCACTGTAGCAGACTGTTGGAAATCTATTTTTGGCTTGTTTTCGCGTACCTCAAGCAGAAGAATTTCGAAGAGTCGGAATGGCTCTAGACTCTATGCCTATATATAATCATTTTGGGGACAAAATATTCATAAAAGCAGAACTCGTAGTGACTTTCAGTGAAGGATGTCAGTGCAGTTTTGTGACATGGATATTCAGTGAATTACAAGCAGCAGTTTGATAAGTCATGTGTGTGTACATCTGGAACTTTTTTTTTTTTTTAGCTATTTGCATGCCTTTTTCAATGGTAAAGCAGAAAAAGATGAAAGCAAGCATAAAGAAGCAGTCTACACAGTTACAAAGTAGACATAATGACTGTTTAAAACATACATAACATGATAGGTTTATTATCGTTGGTTATTCTCCATAATTTTTTAAAAAGTATCTTTTTAAAAAGTATCAAAAACTGTGCGACTTGACACTTTCAGAAGCCATTTAAAGGTGTGTCTCCGAAGAGTTAACCTTTTACCCATGGTGACTGGTGGATGGTGAAGGTTTGAGACAAGGAAATGTGTGACAGTTGCAGGTAAGATAAATGAAGTAGGTAATTAAGTTTTTGTCTCGTGCACAGGTGTGGCGGCGGCAGGGTCACAGGCGAACACCCTTTTTCTTTTCTTGGGGCCTGACCTCGGTGCTGACTTGCTACCTGGTGTTCCAGTCACTGGTGGTGTCCTTCCGCGAGGTCCTGTTGTGGGAGATCCTGCTGCAGGTCACCTCCACCGCTGCCTTGCTCTACATGCTGTATAAGACAAAGGTAACATTGATCAGGGTAAAATCTGCTTCAGACACGACTTGTTTTACAAGTTCCTTGATACAGATGTTCCACAGTCATTTGCCGTTTTCTGCCTAGTCCTTGCATCTGGAATGAGCTTCACCTGTTTCTTTCACAGTCATATACTCTGTCTTTTTTTTTATTATTGTTATTTTTTTAGGATCACTGCACTCAGGGAGGTTACCTTTGTGCTCACCTTTTTTTCATCCCATTTTCTGTGCCACCTTAATGGCCACAGAAGCTGGCACAATTTTTACAATGCAGTAGTGATGATGGTGTCGATGAGGATGATAATCATGATGCTATGGAGTTCCATCTAGGATTGAGACTGCGTGACAGGGCTGTACTCTACGCTTACAATGATTCGTCAACCATGTCTAAGAGAAACGGACATCTGCGGTGCTGGTCAGAGGATTTGAGCAACACCCTCAGTGACGCATCCATGAATTGGATGAGACTCAACAGTGTGATCCCAATCTTTCTAATGAGCCCATAGCACATCCAACTCTGGGTAGGAGCCGGTTAGAGCTGAAAAATCCCACAATGATTTTTGAAGGGACTGATGGGGATTGGAACCCACAACCTTCCAGTCGGTAGTCCGTCGTGCTAACGACTACACCACAGCGACTGGTTCCACACACTCTGTCTTGATTGAGTATATTCCTTGACCTTGACTATACGCATGAAGTTGGGATTTCGTTCTTTAATATTTTCAGATCCTCATGGGGATGTCGGATGTTCTTCCAGTATAAATAGTATTCCCACCTAGATCTTCAGTCCAGAAATGTCCGTTTTTTCATCACTGTTTCTTTCCAACTTGCTCATTTGCTTTCTGTCATTACTCCCTATCATTTTTTGCCTTGCTGGTCCATTCAGCTGTATGTTTTCCATGAAGCTGTACATTTTTTCTGTCGTTTAGGATTGATAACTGGGTACAGATATTGCATTTTAGCTCTAGGGAAATGTGAACTGCTTGGCAGCAATTTTAGGTTCTTTTGGCCAATTTTTATGTTTAAGATTTTTGTGCTTTACCATAAATGTATACATCCGTATCTAGTTTGTTTATTTAGTCCCATTTATGATAAATTCAGCAGAATGGCCAACACCAGTGGCATGTCCTTAGATTATTTTGTATGAATACAGTGATATTTGTACTTAATTTTCTTTTCCAGGTTTTCTTTTTTAGGATCATCTTTAGATGTGTATATTTTGTTTGAGATAGTTATAGTCCTAATAAGGTTCTGACCATTCTCTGTGCTGTTGAGTTAGTTATTAGTCCTAATAAGGTTCTGACCATTCTCTGTGCTGTTGAGTTAGTTATAGTCCTAATAAGGTTCTGACCATTCTCTGTGCTGTTGAGTTAGTTATAGTCCTAATAAGGTTCTGACCATTCTCTGTGCTGTTGAGTTAGTTATAGTCCTAATAAGGTTCTGACCATTCTCTGTGCTGTTGAGTTAGTTATAGTCCTAATAAGGTTCTGACCATTCTCTGTGCTGTTGAGTTAGTTATAGTCCTAATAAGGTTCTGACCATTCTCTGTGCTGTTGAGTTAGTTATAGTCCTAATAAGGTTCTGACCATTCTCTGTGCTGTTGAGTTAGTTATAGTCCTAATAAGGTTCTGACCATTCTCTGTGCTGTAAACACTACTACTGCTACTAACCGTATTTTTAGTCAGAGACTTTCCCCTATGGGGATAGCGAGGCTCTTTGAGTATAAATAGTATCCCCACCTTCTGGAAATGCTGTGCTAGAAATTTCCTCTTTTCTGTCGATCTCTTTGGTTCTTCCTTCCTCCTTTGCTTTCTGTCGTCTCTTCCTATCATTTTCTGCCTTGTTGGTTCATTGACCTGTATGTGTTTGATAAGGGCTTATGTACTTTCTCTTAGGATTGATTATTGGGTACATGTATTAAGTGCATTTTTAGCTCAAAGTAAATGAGATATGCAGAAGCAATTTTAGGTAACTTGGGCCCGTTTTTATATATGTTTTAGTGTCCTTTGTTATGTTTTGATTTGTATTCAGGTGTGTTTTTTAAATCCCCTGTGCGATAAATTGGATGGAGTGTCAACGTCAGGGGCGTCTCTTTAGATCATGTGCGCGAATGCATCGGTATGTGTGCTTAATTTTCTTTTTCCTTTTTTTTCCCCCCAATTAACTCATTGACGACGTGGCTCTAATGGACCCCGGCAATTTCCTGAGATGCACTATTTTTAGCAGTTTTACAAAAATTCTGAGCCCCTTCTATTTGCAATAAAAACATAAAGTTATACATTTTTAGAAAGCTCATTATGTCTTCTTTTTAGAAATGAAACCAACTTGTATGAGTAATTCAGATAAACTTTCCAAAATGTCAGGTCAAAATGCTATGTAAATGCAAAAAATAAAGTTCTGAAGTCAAATTTACACACATGCAACATTATGAAATCAGTTCATTGTCAAATATTTTCCTACCTTTAGTGTCTTTTTGGGTCAAATGATGGCAGGAGAAGCTTTGAACAGCAAAATTTCAATCAGTTTGATCCTTTTCATAGTCACTTATGCCACAAAATAAAAAAAAGATTATCAGTCACAGTCACTTGGGGTACGGCGAAAACAAGCTCAATTCAGACAAGGAAAAGTGTTGGCAGACAGTCAAAGGGAAGGAACTGTGTAGTGGAAGGTTACAACTTGATGACTGGTTGATTTCCCTTGAATAGCAAGGCTGCTTCATACAGTGAAAAATTAATTACGTCCGCCGCTTCCCTGGAAGAGGTATGTCGTTTTTGACGTCACAGACGGCCACTTCACATGAAGCGGCTCATCATCAGTGAGTTAAAGTATTGTGTATGTTTTGAAGCAGTTACAGTGCTGATATAGCTCCTTAAGTCAGCTGGGGTTTAAACAAAAATGACACTTGCAACACCCAGCGTTCACACTCACCAAAGTCAGAATATCCAGACTGTGCAGCAGCATGCTTCCTGCACAGTGTTGGGCAAAAACAATGTACACCCACTAGAGAAAAAACAGAATGCAAATAATGGTACTAAATGTCATGCACACCACCCAGTGGAGAAAAACCAGAATGTTAATAAAGATACTAAATGTCATGCACACCACCCAGTGGAGAAAAACCAGAATGTTAATAAAGATACTAAATGTCATGCACACCACCCAGTGGGAGAAAAACCAGAATGTTAATAAAGATACTAAATGTCATGCACACCACCCAGTGGAGAAAAACCAGAATGCTAATAAAGATACTAAATGTCATGCACACCACCCAGTGGAGAAAAACCAGAATGCTAATAAAGATACTAAATGTCATGCACACCACCCAGTGGAGAAAAACCAGAATGTTAATAAAGATACTAAATGTCATGCACACCACCCAGTGGAGAAAAACCAGAATGTTAATAAAGATACTAAATGTCATGCACACCACCCAGTGGAGAAAAACCAGAATCCAAATAAAGAGACTAAATGCCATACACACCACCCACTGGAGAAAAACCAGAATGCAAATAATGATACTAAAATGCCTTGCACTACACACATACACACACTTACTGTTGCAGGGAAACACAGGCATACTCAGGTCAGGCGAACGCTTATCTGACAGGGAAACGAAAGCGCTCAAAGACCCGCCTGTACCCAACGGAAGCGCCATTTTGTACAATCAGGCCAGCGGGCGGGCAGTAGAGAGCGACAGGCAGCTCTACGACAAAACGTCAGAGACGGCAGTACAGATCGAGCATGCTGCCGAGCTGGACGCTTCGTTAGTCAAATGGGTGGACTCCAGGCCTATCCAGGGTGAGTGTAATGGGTTTGGGTCATTGTTGTTGAAATCCAAAACAAGTGTGACTGCCCACATTCAAGCAAACAGGAACCAGAAAGAACATGAAAAAAGAATCAAAATGCGTATTCAATACAACCAGACAAGACCGGCGCAAACTTTCGGCCAACTGGCCTTTGTCAAGCGTAAGATCACAAATACCAAATACAAAAGTTAGGAGAAAAGGGGTCTTTTTGTATTTGGTGTTTGTTTGTTTCTGATCGTACGCTTGACAAAGGCCATTTGGCCTAAAATGTGTGCCTTTCTTGTCTGGTTGTGTTAAAATGTGTTCTGCTTCTTCTTTCATGTTTTTTCTGGTTCATTGTTGTTGGTTTAGGTTTTTTTTTCTTTTTTGAGTTACAGTTTTTCTCAACTCAATGGCGTCTTGTGAGACGCCTGGCAGCCGACGCTGTGTGGGTGTCAGATGGACGTAGCGGCCGCCAGGTGACCGACGGTTTTGGCAAATTTTGGTACTAAAGCACTTGGTGGAAGGGAAGCAACTCTGGTACGCTTATAAAGCTGAGTCATTCCTCTATTCGATGATTGTCTCCCTTCTTTCGATTCCCTTTTCACTCGCGTGTAATTCTACTTTTTGCACACATTATGGGATGGTGTGAAACTCGGGCAATGCCGATGTTTATACCATGGCGTCTGCTCCAAAATGTCGTGCTTTGGCAAGAAATATATCTTTACAAGAAGTTATTGAAAGAGTGATGGAAGAAGGATCAGATGAGATGCTGTAGATGTGAAAAAACACTTTATTTTAGTTTTGTATGGTTAGAACTGATATTTATCGAGCTCGCCCCAGGAAAAAAATTTTTTCCAGAAAGCTATTTTCTTACATTTTTCAAACCTATTATAAATATTGTAGTATTTTTTTTCTAAACTAGCATGGATTGAAGTTTTCAAAAACATATAGTTTGTTACTGTACTCGGTTTGGTTCCAACTGTGGATTTTTTGTAAAATGCCCAAAATTAGTGCATCTGAGCGTGTCGCAGCTGTGGCAGAAATCCGCGTCTCCATTGAGTTAACACAGAGTCTTCATGTTCAGAATAGATTCAATATGCACTGACACTTCAGATGCCTTGTGATGGCAAAAAATTCAAAAGAATCATGGCATGAGCCATAACTCTGTACAGAAATCATATGGATTGGTAAGTTTCTTGATGTTCTTCCTATTTATTTTTATGTGTGTGTGTGCGTGTTTTGTTCATATGTATGTGGAAAAGAGAAGGAGTGTGTGTGAGAGAGAGGGAGAGAAGTGATGTGCGTGTGTGTGTATTTGTGAATGTGCGTGTGTTTGTGTGTGTGTGTGTGGTGTGTGTGTGTGTGTGTGTGTGTGTGTGTGTGTGTGTGTGCAGTGGGGAGTAAGTCGAGATGGATGGAGGGGTGCTAATGTGTATGTGTTCGGGCATTCTTCTCACACATAGGCATGCTTATGTACACACTCGCACACATACGCATACACACACACACACACACACACACACACACACGATATATCACACACACACACACACGATATATCACACACACACACACATACACAAATATGTAATACAGTCAGTCGCCCACAAGCTTTTTACTGATTTTATTGACTTCATTTTCAAAAAGCAAAAATGTAATAATACCAAAAAAGAAAAGCCACACACCAGAAATTGCAGTTGTCTTTCCCTAGATAGCCTCGTTTTCGCACGAACGTTGGTAGACTCTGTCATTGCTGACGAAATCAGTCGGCAGATCGGAAAGTTTGAAAAATCAAAATAGATTGTAACTGTAGGAGTCTCTGAATTGTCACTCGTCCAGTAGACTTAACAGTTTTTGATTTTGATTCGCGCGACAGGTTTTTTTTTTTTTTTACTCGCTTCGGGCGACCGGATTTCACCAGCCCTGTCATCATCATCACCATCATTTTTTCTATTCTTATATTCTTATCATTGTTACATCGTTATTAATCTTAATATTATTATCATTAAAGAAATTAAATTGGTGAGTAATCTTATATGTTCATTCAGGTGGAAAGCTTGTCTCCTGGTGCTCATCCTGCTCGTTCAAGCGTCCCCCACGAGCAGGGCACTGCAGTGTATGTGATGCTTGTATAGCAGTTCGGGATCATCATTGTGTCTGGTGAGGGTTTTATTCGATCATATCAAATGTGTGTGTGTTTGGGGTGAGTTGAGGGGTGTGTGTTGTGGGTTGAGGGGTGTGTGTGTGTGTGTGTCTGTGTGTGTGTGTGTCTGTGTGTGGTGTGTCTGTGTGTGCTGTGTGTGTGTGTGTCGTGTGTGTGTGTGTGTTGTGTGTGTGTGTGTGTGTGTGTGCTGTGTGTGTGTGCTGTGTGTGTTGTGTGTGTCTGTGTGTGTGTGTGTGTGTGTGTGTGTGTGTGTGTGTGTGTGTGTGTGTGTGTGTGTGTGTGTGTTGAGAAGACAGATCGGGTGTCTGTATCACAGTGTTTGTGATGCATGTATAGCAGTTTTGGATCATTGTATCGTCTGGTGAGGGTTTTCATTCGATTTTATCAAATATGTGTGTGTGTGTGTTTGGGGTGGGTTGAGGGTGTGTGTGTGTGTTTGTGTGTATGTGTGTGTGTGTGTGTGGTGTGTGTGTGTGTTTGTGTGTGTGTGTGTGTTTGGGGTGGGTTGAGGGTGTGTGTTGTGTGTGTGTGGTGTGTGTGTGTGGTGTGTGTTTGTGTTGGGAAGACAGGTTGGTTGTGTGTATTGCAATGTCTGGGATACGTTTATATCTTCTCGGATTTGCGGATTTCCATAGAAAAGTTCAGTTTCCTCATATTTCATGGGCCTTTTCCTTGAAAAATCCATATCCAGCTTCTTTTTTACAAAGCAGAGTAAATGTGATGGTGATAGTTTGTGATTGTGGGTGTTTGTATAGAAAATAAACACTTTCAGTTTCAGTTTCAGTTTCTCAAGATGACAACTCCGTACTAGGAATGAATTCCATATGCACTAAAGTCACAGGTGCCATGTGATGGAGGAAATCCAGAATGAACACAGCACAAGCCTTAAGCCTGCACATAAACCCATGAGCTGGCCAGGTCCTGAGGTCCTACCTAGAGAGTTCCATAACCCTGAGGTCATAGGGGAGCGAGGTGGCAGAGACCTCAACTTTTCCTGGGGCCAGCACCACGAGGGTGGCACCCATCCCCTCTCCCTCAATTCAAATTCATATTCATATTCACATTTTTTTAACCAAGACTTCAGAAGGCTAATTGGTCTTGAAGGGGTGGGGCCTGGGAAATCAACCTATCTCTCCAATATTTTAATACCAAGTTAGCCGGGCAATGCCCTGCTCTTCACAATTTTCAACTGCCATGGGATCTTGAGCATGCACAGCCAGAGGGCACACAGGCCTGACTTGTCTTTCGTCCCCTTCTAAAGGACTAGACATTCAGTTCAATTTTCTGGTCTAACTAAGGAGAAAATTCGAGGCCTCTACAGAAACGAACCCTGGAACCTCGAGTTTAGTTGTTGGCAGGCGAATGCCTGAACCATTCTGCCACTCTTATATATGAATAAACACTGCTGAGAAGTAGTAAGAAAATCTGGGGAGAGCCGGACAGCAGAAGGTCCTCAGAGGAGGAATCCCCGTCGAGCAAATGTTTTGGCCCTTAACACCTGGGAATCGAACCTAGGTGGTCAGGTTTCTCAAGGCAAAGTCACCCTTGTGATGGATGTCTTAACCACTTGGCTATTGGTCACCAGCAACGTATGGGGGAATTTAAAGCCTTATGAAGTACTTTTTTACTTCACTTACTTACTTACTTACTTACTTACTTACTTACTTACTTACTTACTTACTTACTTAATACTTACTTACTTACTTACTTATTATTATATTTACTATTACTAATTAAATACTTATTATCTATGATTAAAAATTGTCTTACTAGTTCAAGACAGCTGAGCATTTGGGCATTAACGGGTGGGGTGGGGGGTTCTGTCTTTGAGACGAGTTTATACAAATAGCTAGTTGTGTTGTGATTCAGACCTTTAATTATTTATTTATTCACTTATTTATATGTTCCTTTTTTGAAGGTAAGATACACACATACGCATGTCATTTACATGTAACCTAGATTAGTCCAGTGGTAGGCTGATAAAATACCAGTGTAGATAAAACATAGTCTAGGTAAGGCCTCAGGACCTGGCCAGCTCATTGGTTTATGTGCAGGCTTAAGGCTTGTGCCACGGTCACCATACACGTGGCACCTGTGACGTTAGTGCATATGGAATTCGTTCCGAGTGCGGAGATGTCATCTTGAGAAACTAAAACTGAAACTGGCAGTGAGATGCTCTAATTGTGCTATTTTGAATACCACCCAGTTTGGTAAATTTAGTTTTGTGTGGATTTATGTGTGGTAAAGGGTCTCTTCCACTTTGTGTATTTTAACACTGTGCTTGTTTGGTTTTTGGATAAATAGTCTTTTCTTGTGAGATAAAACATAGATCTAGATCTATAGACCTCATGCACGAATTTTGCAGTTTCAAACACACAAACACAAAGGCTCCTTACATGCACGTAAATCCACACAAAACTAACTCAACCAAATTGGGCGATATCCAAAATAGCCCAAGAAAGCACAGCTCTACAGTGAGCATGACCCACTTTCCGCCGTGTACAGCGCGATTCAATAGATAGTATTGCCGTCCTCGTGGTCAATCATTTCTTTTTACTGGTACCGCTGCCAGCCTTGCTCCATGCAGCGTATTGTGACTCATAACCAGCCGTGCCATAGAACTAAACGTCCGCAGTAAACGCCATGTCGTCTCGCCTCTACCCCATGTGGACCTGTTTGACTTGGTCAGACTTGCCAGTAATGTTATACGGTTGTGAGGCGTGGACAGTCAACAAGCAAAGCCAGAACAAGATTGAGGCAGCCGAGATGTGGTTTCTAAGAAGAATGTTGAGAGTTCCACGGACAGCAAGGAAAACAAACGAAACAGTCAGACACAAGAAGATCATTTGTAAGGAAGATCAGGAAAAGACAGGCAACATTATAGGCCATTTTATGAGGAAAGGGGAATTAGATTACCTGGCCACTGCCGGAAAGCTGGAGGGAAAGAGAGCACCGGGTAGTGGACAGGCTTGCAGAGTGACTGAGGACAGAGAGGGTGGAAGATGGTGCTTGCAGCAACAAGGGACAGATATATATGGAGGCCATGATCGCCAACTGCCATGCAGCAGGGCACTTGATAATAATGATGATGAACTTGCCAGGAGCACAAGGCTCCCACTGACATCGCTGTGGGTGTTGCCAACACAAGACAAGCCATCACATTACATCAGGGAGTCGTGTTTCATTGTGACTGAATGGACTAACTCATTAAAATTGTTTCATTTTGTAAAAGTATGGCAGAATTGTGGTGTCAGGTAAAGAATTTTTTCACTTTGTAAAGTATGGCAGAATTGTGGTATCATTCTGCATCCCGTGTTTCATTTATAAAGTATGGCAGAGTTGTGGTGTTATTCTGCATTCCCAATGTTTCATTTATAAATATGGCAGAATTGTGTTATCATTCTGCATTCCCAATGTTTCATTTTATAAGTATGGCAAAGTTGTGGTGTTATTCTGCATTCCCAATGTTTCATTTTATAAAGTATGGCAGAGTTGTGGTGTTATTCTGCATTCCCAATGTTTCATTTTATAAAGTATGGCAGAGTTGTGGTGTCATTCTGCATTCCCAATGTTTCATTTTATAAAGTATGGCAGAGTTGTGGTGTTATTCTGCATTCCCAATGTTTCATTTTATAAAGTATGGCCAAGTTCTGTTGTCAGTCTGCATTCCCAAACCAGCTTATATTTTTTGCACATTTTTTGTTTGTTTGTTTGTTTTGATTTTCCTTTCTTTTCCAGGATTGACCATTGTATAGGGGCGAACAACCATCGCTTCTTTTTGGCGTCTATGGTGTTGTTTGTGTGGTGCGGGTTGTACGGCACCCACCTGACCTTCACCTCCATCTGCACGCCCATCATGGTCTATGATTGGTTCCTCTTGCCTGACGACTGTCGATATTTGTACCAGAACTTTTTGTAAGTTCTTTCCTTGTCTTGTAATACTTATGATTTTTTTGCCAAAATGTTGAGGTTGAAAATTTTGTTTTATGCCCCTTCTTACGATAGGCTCTGTATGTGTGTGTTTGTGTACATGCTTGTATGCTTTATATGCATGTATTTGTGTGTGTGTATGTATGTATGTATGTAGGCAGGTAGGTAGGTAGGTAGGTATATGTATGTATGTGTGTATGTATGTATGTATGTATGTATGTATGTATATATGTGTGTTGTGTGTATGTATGTATGTATGTATGTATGTATGTAGGTAGGTAGGTAGTATATATGTATGTATGTATGTATGTATGTATGTAGGTAGTAGGTAGGTAGGTAGGTAGGTATATATGTATGTATGTATGTATACGTAGGTAGGTATATATGTATGTATGTAGGTAGGTAGGTATATATGTATGTATATAGTATACGTAGGTAGGTATATATGTATGTATGTATGTATGTAGGTAGTGGGTAGGTATATATGTATGTATAGTAGGGTATATATGTATGTATGTAGGTAGGTAGGTAGATATATTGTATGTATGTATGTATACGTAGGTAGGTATATATGTATGTATGATATAGGTAGGTATATATGTATGTATGTATATAGGTAGGTATATATGTATGTATGTATGTATGTATGTATGTAGGTAGGTAGGTAGGTAGTATATTGTATGTATGTATGTATGTAGGTAGGTAGGTAGGTATATATGTATGTATGTATGTATGTAGTAGGTAGGTAGGTATATATGTATGTATGTATGTATGTATGTAGGTAGGTAGGTAGGTAGGTATATATGTATGTATGTATATAGGTAGGTATATATGTATATATATATGTATGTATGTATGTATGTAGGTAGGTAGGTAGTATATATGTATGTAGTAGGTAGGTAGGTAGGTATATATGTATGTATGTATGTATGTAGGTAGGTAGGTAGGTAGGTATATATGTATGTATGTATGTATGTAGGTAGGTAGGTAGGTAGGTATGTGTATACGTATGTATGCATGTTTGTATGTACGTATGTATACATGAATGTATGTATATATGAATGTATGTGGGGGGGGGGGGGGGGGGGGGGCCTCTTTCAGTGTAAGTAATATCCCCACCTTCTTGAAATTATATGCTAGAAATCCCCTCTTTTCTGTCACTCTCTTTGTTTCTGCCTTCTTCCTTTGCTTTCTGTTGTTTCTTCCTATCATTTCTAGGCCCGCAATTTATATGTTTTAGTGTCGCTAGTTGTGTTCACATTTGTATTCAGGTATGTTTTTTAAATCCCATATGCGATAAATTGGATGGAGTGGTCAACACCAGGGGTGAATGCATTGGTATGTGTAGTTAATTTTCTTTTTTTTTTTTTCCTTGTTGAAATAATGTTTTGAAGCAGTTTATAGGCCTGGTATGGCTCTATGCAGTCGCCTGGGCTTTAAACAGAAATACCTAACAAGCTATGGTAGACTGGCAGTGTTTGGTTTCGCTTGTTGGGTCATGTATGTCCTCTTTTATTGTTATATTGATGTGTTAGTGTGACATGAACAATGTTAAAACTTGTTTAACCTGTTCACTGCTTCCGACCGAATATTCGGTCGGAGGAAACATACACCTCCAGTGCCACCAACGGAATATTCGGTCGGCGACCTGTCCTATTTTTAGCGAGAAAACCCCAACACTTTCAGTGACGTGTGAGATATCAACAGAAACTTCAGGATTCTCTCTATAAATAGATGCTAATTATGTATGTGTGATGTTTTACGGTCTTTTCCGCCCGTGCGATCGAAAAGTGACCCCCTGCAGTTGATTACTATTCAGCGACTGCAAACAATGACGGACGAACTCGCTTCATCACCAAGCATCGATCGGGCCCGAAAAACAACTTATACAGCAAAAGAAGTTGCAGAAATCATTACTTGTGGAGCTGATTCTGATTTGATTCACTCAATAAGAGTGAAAATGACGATAATTTGGCACATGCAGGCGATATTTCGATGTTGATGTCCGAAGTCGGACTTGACCCTGATAAAATTCGGAGTGACATTACTAGCACTGGCGATCATAAAAACAAAAATACTGCTGTTCCTGGTGTGTTGTAAAGTATACTGAACAAGAAAATATATAGTGTTGTGGGGTTTTCTGGGCTTGATGAAGAGATATGAATTTTTTAATATTTTTTAAAACTCCGTGGCACAGGCTATTCACCTCTTTATTTACACCTTGGCACTGAAAGGATTAAAACAAAACAGTAAAACTGAACAGGATTTTGTTTTTCCCATTGTTCCTTCCAGTACTTCCATGAGTTTTGTCTGCGGCGCCTACACCCTCATCGCCACGGCGCTGATGATCGTGGCGCTGCTGTACCAGGTGGTTCTCATCAGCCAGAACCTGACCTCGCAGGAGCTTCATACATCTATGGGCCGTGGGCTGGTCCGCTGCGGCTTCTTTGCCTCCTCCAATGTCAACAACCAGGGCTTCTTGCGCAACTGGATCGAGTTCCTCTTCCTGCCCGCACGTACCGCTTCATCCAAAATTCCGTCATAGTAATGGGTGTTCTGGGATTTTTTTTTTTTAATTGCTGGGCAGATGGGGAGGGTTTTTGTCATGGGTGTGGATGGGAGGGAGAGATGTGGGATGATATTTTTTTTCACTGTTGTGGTGATATTGAAAAACTCTTGTATTGGCTTGTGGATTTCTTTTTCTTTTTTTTTGGTTGATTTAGAGTTTTTGGTCTCTTTTGACATGGTTTTTCTCTTATAATTATTTGATGAGCCATTTTTCTCTTTAACTTGAACCTGTTTAGATATATTTTTTCATCTAATTTGTTTTTGTTTTGTTTTTTCTCTACACCTCTTCCCATTTTCCCCTCTGTTATATGTAGTAGTGTTTTGGTTTCAGTTTTCAGTCTACCTTTTAAAAGCAGTTGGATACAGTTGAATGACATATGATATTGATATATGACACCTGTTTGTGTGTGACCATTACTGTAAAAATGGATGTTTCCTTAGTGAATTACTCTGTACATGCTGAATTATTACGCTGTGTTGAAGACTGAAAGTAGGTGGCAGGCTTTGGAACGCAGCAAACACTCAGAAACTAAGCCTTTGGCCAGTGAAAGTTTTTTTGTTTTGTTTTTCGTTTTTTTTTTTTTTTTTCAGCATTTTACAGAAATGTACAAGCACTTTTCTTGTGCACATTTCAAAGAAAATCAATGCCAAGTTCTTTGATTTACTTTGAACCAAACGTCTCTATAACTTTGTGGACATCATGGCACATTCCTGTTTCGTCATATATTTGTACCATGGATTCAAAGAATATTTCTCAATAAATGTTTTTCGTTTCTGTGCTTGAATTCATATCAGTAACCAGATGTATGCAGATGCTTGTGTTCAGTTGCAACGTAGACTTTGATTGAAAACTTGCACATGAGGAGCTAAATATATTATTCCTAAAAACAGAAAAAGATTCACCAACTTTTACTCTCTGCATATTCATCAGTTGTGCAACCCTTCGATGATGTGTGTGGAAAAATCACGTGTAGAAGGTAAAAGATTTTTAGGCCCAAATTTCAAACTACTTTCATTGTCCCATGGAAAAAATTGACGAACTTGGTGACCCTCAGTTTTCTCTGCTTTTTATATGTCTTTGTGATGTGATACTTTGTAGAAAAAAAAATTGTAGAATTTCTTGTGTTGGCTTCTTTGAGCAGCATAGTCCTTTAACCCATTCTTTACTGAGGGCTCCACTGCATTTCCAGCCTGTCCATGCACAACCGTCATTTACCAAGGGCAGCATATGCAGCCATGGACATAGAATTGCTTATATTAAAACTAAATGTTATATGTCTTTCAGCCATCGAAAGTCCATTCTTGGATGTAGGCCTTCCCCAACTGCTTCCACTCACTTTGTTCCAGCGCTTTTCCTGTCCAGTTCTTGTCAAATCTATCTAGGTCGTCTCTCCATCTAGTTTGCTGTCTTCCTCTATTGCGAGTGCCGTCTCTTGGTATCCAGAGCATAGTTTTTGTTATCCAGTGATTGTACATTCTTCAGGTGAGATGTCCTGTCCAGTTCTGTTTCAGTTTGTTGATGATTTCCAGGATGTCTCGCACTTTTGTTCTTTCTCTGATCCAAAGAGCCATTTTGCGATCTTTCCAAGTGATACCAAGCATGATTCTTTCATGCACTTGCTGCATGGTTCTTAATTTCAAAGCGAGTTCTTTTCGGTAGATGCCACGTTTCTGCACCATAGGTGACTGGGCAAAGTGCATTGGTCATGGACTTTTCATATCAGGACAGTTGGAATTCTGTCATTCTTGAAAACCAAACTTGCTCTTTCAAACGTTTGCCAGCCAAAGGTTATTTCATGTTCAATTTCTTCCTCTTTGGAGGAGGATTCTGCTGAGATGCTTTAGCTTAAGTAGATGTAGTGGTCGACCATTTCTAGCCCTTCATTTTCAGTCTTTACTTTTCCGTCTAGGTCCCTGAATCTAATTAGTGTGGAGGCATGCTATTACTTTTGTCTTTGCCAGCCAATGTTCCACAAGCAGAGGGACATTTAGTTTCTAGGGAAAGTAAGGGAAACAATCTGATCAGATTTTTTTTTTAACTGATAATCTGAGTAGAGACCTCAGCCACCAAAAAATTACTGTGTATGGTACTGTAATGACAGTTATTTTTAATTTTGTGTTCAGACTATGTGATATTTGGAGATGATTTCAATGCATGAAATCAGTTTGTGTGAAAATTTTGACCATACAGTTTACACAATCCATACTTTCACATGACTTGCAGAATAAGGATTTTTTTTATGCACGCTATACCACCAAATAATTATGTAAACGTCTTTATTTCACTGCCTTTGCTTTGTCAGTCTATTAAACTAATTAGAAATTTTCATGTCTGTTTTTTTTTTCTTCTTCTTTTCCAAAAACCTATAAAATTGGCCAGTTTTTGGTAGAAGTAAGGACTCTTTTCATTCCATTTTAATGTTGTTTCTTTTTCAGACTATACAATCGGCCAGTGAAGATTGCGTTAACTCTTTCAGACCCACAAGGCTCATATCCAGTTCAGTCTTCCCAGCCTGGTTGGTTTTGGTTTATGCTGTTTGTAATGGAGGAGCACTGCACTAAACTTCTGATAACTCAGTCATTATTCCAGCAAATGGGGAGAAATTTCACCCAATTACTGACAGTTTGCAGTTTTGTACTGAGATAAAAGTTCAATAATTTCTGTAGATTCATCTACTCTTGACATAGCATCAAAACCTGCAGTTTTGTAGTGAGGTGAAAATTTCAATAATTTTTTTTATAGATTTTTGACATACTGAATGAAAAGTTCAATAATTTTTTTTATAGATTTTTGACATACTGAATGAAAAGTTCAATAATTTTTGTACATTCCTCTACCCTTGTTGACACAACATTAAAAACCATTTTTTTTAAGTTGATGGCTTAATGATCCCATCTCTTTTTTTAAATTACAGAGGTTTTAGTGTTGGGTTATTTTGGGAAACCACATGTTCCATTTCCACCAATGTTTACCTCACCCTCCTCATGGTAATCTCTGGTTGAAAAAATATTGCTGTCTGAGAAACCAGATATCTCTTAGAGCAGTTGCTTGGTATGCACTACCAAGTATGCACATTTGGTGTGTGCATTTGGTATGCACATTTGTCCATAAAACTGGCTGAAAATTAAACTAATATACCACTCAACACTTATAGGCCATTTTATGAGGAAAGAGGAATTGGAGCATTTGATCACAACAGGAAAGCTGCAGGGAAAGAGAGCACCAGGTAGACCCAAGGAAAAAAATATTGGACGGACTTGCAGAGTGGCTGAGGACAGAAAGGGTGGAAGATGTGCTTGCGGCAACAAGGGATAGATACATATGGAGGGCCATGATCACCAGCGCCATGTGGCAAGGCACTTGATGATGATGATGATGATGATAATGAGCTCTTTCCTTATCGGAAGTTAACAAGGAAATTGACTAGAGTTGAATCCCTTCATAGAATCACTGGCATGTAGTGTAAAACAGAACTCTTATCTATTTCATGGCACTTGTTGTTGCCAGTGCATATGAAATTTGTTCCGAGTAGTGAGATGCCGCCTTGAGAAACTGAAATTCAAAACGTTAACTCACTCGCTACGTACAATTATGCCCCTTGCCGTTTCCCTGATACGCACCATTTGTATAGGTCATGAGAAAAATTCTCATACAAACAAGTGAAAAGAGAGAGCTTTGAAATTTGACAGGTTATATATTAAAAGATTGGTGTACAACATGCTGAAATTTCAACTGTCTAACCCTCATGGTTGCTAAGTAATGGTACAAGTAAAATGAGAGAAATTTTCAGGTAAAAAATGTCTTACAAAATACAGTCAGGTCAATGTATCAGTTCCTACGATCACATTTTGAATGAAATTTCATCGTCTTGAAGACCACTGAGATGTCAAGTGTTGTTCGGCCATTTGCTTTTCTGTCGTCTGCTTCACTGCAGAGCTAATGGGTTGTGAACTTTGCACTGTCTACACACCAGCTGCAGAGTACAGTGACCTAATGGCATGAGACGAGGCTAAGAATGACCGAAGAATCTATTTCTGGCCATTAGTTTCGGATAACGGAAATATTGAAAGCCCTGCGAATTTTCAAAACTCCAAGTCTGATTTCTCCAACGCTCATACACAAGCATTGTTGAGACATGATGAGGAAATCCTGACGCTTGTAGCAATCGAAAGGATCAAGTATAGGTTTGGTGCCCACGATGCTTTGAAGTGCAAGTTATGCTTAGGGTGACAAATGCTTAAGCTGTGATTTGTGTGGTTTGAGCAGCCAGGTGTTTTGTTACATGTGTGATATAAGATTAGTTATATTTGTTTGGTTGTATGTGTGTGGTGGTGTGATGTTGTGTGTGTGTGTGTTGTGTATTGTGTGTGCGTGTATGTGTGTGCGTGTGCTGTGTTGTGTTGTGTTGTGTTGTGTTGTGTTGTGTTGTGTTGTGATGTGTTTGTGTGTGTGTGCGCGTGTGCATGCATGCACGCATGTGTTTGTGTGTGTGTGTGTGTGGCATGTGTGTGTGTGTGTGCTTTTTTTTTTTTTTTTTACTTCTGTTTGCTTTATTGAGTATCCTGTATTTGTGTGTGTGTGTGTTTGTATGATAGTGTGTGGATGTATCTGTGTGTATGTGTAGGTGTGTGTGCATTTTTCTGTCTTAAATTATGTTGTTTTTTTGAGTAGCCTATATTGTGTGTGTGTTTGTATGATTATGTGTGGGTGTATCAGTATGTGTGTGTGTGTGTGTGTGTGTGTGTGTGTGTGTGCTTTTTTCTGTCTTGGAATTAGTTTATTTTTTGAGTAGCCTACATTGTGTGTGTGTGTGTTTGCATTTGTGTAGGTGTTTTTGCTTTTATCTGTCTCAGTACGCTTTCTGTTTTGGAGTACAGTGTGTATGCATGCTTTTTGTGTAAATCTTGGCGTGGCTTATTTTTTTAGTACGCCTGCATTTTCAATTTTGTTCGCATTGGTTGGTCATGTATTGATTGATAGCCTGCTGCATAAGATATTGTGATGTGTGTGTTGTAAGTAGATATTGTGTTTGATATTGTGTCATTTCAAAAAGTGGGTAAAATTCTTCAGGTTATGAGCAGAAAGTCTAAAATAGGCTCTGGCTTTGTGTGTGTGTGTGTGTGTGTGTGTGTGTGTGTGTGTGTGTGTGTGTGTGTCCATATCACTGTCTCTCTCTGTCAATCTGTCTTTACGTCCCTGTCTGTCTGTCTCTGTCTGTCTGTCTCTCTGTCTCTGTGTCCCACTCTCTCTGTCTCTCTCTGTCTGCTTGTCTGTTTGTCTGTCTCTCTCTCTGTCTCTTAGTCTCTCTCTGTCTCTCTGTTTCTGTCTCTCTCTGTCTCTCTGTCTCTCTGTCTGTCTCAGAGGGCTGGATGTTAAAAAGCATTAATGTGCTTGTGATATTACCCCTGAAACAAATCTTTTTTTGTTGTAATGTGTTCTCTCTCTTTCTTCTTTTCTCTCTCACTCACCAACTCATTTTGTTCCATGTTTTGAGCAAAAAGTATGAAATCAGCTCTCCTTCACATTCTTTTATTTCAATTTTCATGTTGATTCTTTCATTGCTACTCATTGTCATTATGCATTCATGAGTTGATTTATGAATCTTGTACTTTGAAATCCGGTTCTTCCATATGTCTGTATATGTATGTATGTTTTGAGTGTGTGTGCGTGTGTGTGTGACAATCCAAACTCTCTCTCTCTCTCTCTCTCTCTCTCTCTCTCTCTCTCTCTCTCTCTCTCTCTCTCTCTCTCTCTCTCTCTCTCTCTCTCTCTCCATAACTGTTTCATGACGATCCAGTTGCTTTTAGTGATGTTTTAAAACTTCTTCAGCGTACTTCATTCATTTGTTTGACTGAATGGGATCTACAGCTTTGTGTTGTGTGTGTGTGTGTGTGTGTGTGTGTGTTTTCTTTTCTTTTTTTTTTTTTTTTTTGGGGGGGGGGGGGTTAGGGTGGTTTCAGTTTGTTTTTGGGGGGTTGTGGTTTGCAGTTTTGTTTGGTGTTTGTGTTTTTTGATTTGCTAGTTTGTTTTGGATGGGGGGGGTATTTGATTTCTTTGAATTTATTTCCTTTTCTGTTTGTTTGTTTTTATTTTCTGTGTATTATTTTGCTTAGAGTTCGTTTTTTGTCCGTTGCAAAATTGGTGATGGGAGGATATGTGTGTGTGTGTGTGTGTGTGTGAGAGAGAGAGAGAAGAGAGAGAGAGAATGGGATGTGTTTGTATGGTTTCTGATTTCTTGGTGTTCTTCATAACCACACTCCATGTAAAAACTTTGGATTCAAGCACTTAAGTCTTTGTGCTGACAGTTTGCCAAAACATACTTTTTGAGAACTTAAGATTACTGTTCAGTGTCACAATACACAATACATATGTATACAATCTTGTGTGAACGGTGTATCAAGTGAAATACCACCATACAATTCCCAAAGTAATGAAAGAGAAGAACAGTCTTTGCAAGAGGAACAGAAAAAAAATAAAAACTTTGGATTTCTAATCATGCGCTATTAGGAGTAGTCTCTGCTGACGAACACCTTTCCTTCTTTCTTTTTTTTCATATGAGGAATAAAATAAAATATCAGCCGAATTTCTTCCTTATCCTGAATATTATGAAATAGACAAGGGTCTATGAAATATTAACCCTTTGACTCCCACAACCTATCTACCAACTGCAAAAAAATTAACTCTCCCAGACTCCCTCACCCTATCCACCAGCTTCCTGCAGGAAGCTGATGGATAGGGTGAGGGTGTCAGAGAGTTAAGTTTTTGCTTTGCTAGCATGGCTTACAATGCAGGATGTTGGTGGACAGTGTGTGGGAGTCAAAGGGTTAAGTGGACACACCAGAATGATGGAAACATTAAGATTGGGAGGGAGTGATAAAATTGGGAATGAACAAGCTGGTGTTTCACGTTGAGTGCTGGGATTGAACATGAGAAGCGAACATGATAAAAAGTTGGTAATAAAATACAGGTTTTTGAAGAATTTACGGAAATATTTTATCAGTTTTCATCCATTTCAGGCGGTTTTCACTGTAACAGTGTATTTAAATCATGAAAAAGTCTTGATGTAAATTTGATATAAATTGCGTATAAAACATTACCAAATGAGACATGCTTTGTATAAAGTGTTTGATATTAACGTAACTTTTGGGGGCATGTAGAACGCTTCTCATCAAAAATGTCTTCTTCCTCTTATAAATTTTGAACGTTATACATTTTGATGAATTTTCCGTTTGTTGTTTCGAATATTAACCGAGGCCTGGTTTGTTGGGCTGTCCTTCATGTCACAGAATATATATTCAAGTGTGTTAGCACTGCAGTTACTGGCTAGTCACAATCAGCTTGTTCATGTGATACAACATGTACAGCGTGTTTGATGTCGTTACTGTTTAAACCCACAGAGAAAGACCAGTCAGTTTTTCTGTTCTCATGTTGATCTTGTTTGTATTTGATCAGTTTTGTTGTGATGCTTAACGACGTGTGTGTGTGTGTGTGTGTGTGTGTGTGTGTGTGTGTGTGTGTGTGTGTGGGTGTGGGTGTGCGTCGTGGGTGTGGGTGAGTACAGATGTAAATTATGTACATGTTTTCATGTATGTGTGCATGCATATTTTGTGTGTGTATGTGTGTGTGTGTGTATGGGTGTGTGTGTGTGTGTGTGTGTATGCGTGTGTGTGTTGTGTTGTGTGTGTGTGTGTGTGTGTACACATTGAATTATATAGGCTACATGTTTTTGTACATGCATGTATACATGTGCACATGCATTATTTTGTGTGTGTGAGTTTCTGCGCGCATATTGTATACATGTTTCTGTGTGTGTGTGTATGTGTGTGCATGCACATTATGTACATGTTTGTGAGTGTGAGTGTATGTGTGTGTACAGGCACGTACATGTAATATACATGCGTGTGTGTATATATATATGTGTGTGTGTGTGTGTATGTGCATACACATTATACTTTGTGTATGTGTATACAAGTAAATGAACGTACACATTATATGTTTTGCTTCTCCTTTTTATCATTGGAGTTAACAACGGTCAGCTGAGAAAATATATACTGTTGTGGTTATTTGTCAGTCTTGTTTTCAAAATGGAAATGAAGATTATTGATGTGGGTCACCTGTCAGTCTTCTGGATTTTATTGCTGTTTGTTTTCCGTTCGTTTTACCCAGAGAGACGGTTGACAGCAGTTAAGCCAGTTCTGACAGTTCAAGAAGATTTTGACAATTGTTGGAGAGGGTAGTAAGCATTGCTGTAGCAGATGATACCACTTGTTCAATCACGACTTTTTTTTTTTTAAAGGGATACTGTTTGACATCAGGTGGAGAAAGGTGTGCGTCTTTGTCTGTGTGTCTGTGACAAAAATAAATGGATTTTCTCAGCTCTTTATGGGTGGAACTTTACTAAAGTTTGGTCAAAGGTGTGGACTGTTGAGGACTTGCGAACGTGTAAGTTTGGAAGATAAGGCATCAAGAATAGTTCCTAAGATTAACTTTTTTTTTATCAAAGAACCAGACCTGCCTAGTACTATGGCTCGTCCATAGTTTCTACAGGTGAAGCTCCCAGACTATGGTACCATGGGCTTGTTAAAAGAAAATTTTAGAAAACGTGAAACCTACAATTTTATTTCACTTTGTGCGGTTCACCTGAAGTGTTTTTGCCTACTTATTGGACTTGCAGAAATAACAACCAGCGATGCTGGTGATTGAAGTGTCTTCATGTTGTGCATAAAAATGGTGCCAAAGAGGCAGCACAAAACTGATCCTGAATCAAAAGTGGAAAAAAAAAAAAAGGGGGGGGGGGGGGGGAAGCTAGAAAGCTTATTGGTAGTGGCTGTGAGACATAGACAGTGGTTGCCAGTCAACAATACCGTTCAAAGTACACTGAAAATTTCAGATATCATCTGAGTACATTTGAGGTACATCTGAAATGTGGTTTCCAAGAAGGATGTTGAGAGTTCCATGGACAGCAAAGATAACAAACGAGACAGTCTTGAAGGAGGCAGAAACCAGATCATTAATAAGGAAGATTAGGAAAAGACAAGCAGCATTTATAAGCCATTTTATGAGGAAAGAGAAATCAGAGCACCTGGTCACAACAGGAAAGCTGAAGGGAAAGAGAACACCAGGTAGACCCAGGGAGAAAATATTGGACAGACTTGCAGAGTGGCTGAAGACAGAGAGGGTGGGAGATGTACTTGTAGCGACAGAAGATAGATTAGCGAGAGGGTGGGAGATGTATTTGTAGTGACAGGGGGTAGATTCGCATGTAGGGCCATGATCACCAACGCCATGCAGCAGGGCACATGATGATGATGGTGATGACATTTATTGGGGAAATGCTGTCTCATTAATGCTGCCAAAACCACCCGTTATACAACCTAAAATGAGGGTTCTACTGCTGGGAGGTATTTTGGGGCCTAGGCAGGACTGAGCAAAGCGTGTGAACAGCACTCTTCTACGGAACTTAACCATTTGACTCCTGCATCATGTCCACCAGCTGCAAAAACTTAACCCTTTGAGTCCTCACCCTATCCACCAGCTTCCTGCAGGAAGCTGGTGGATAGGGTGAGGGACTCAAAGGGTTAAGTTTTTGCTTTGCAAGCATGGTTAACAATGCAGGATGTCGGTGAACAGAGTCAAAGGGTTGAAATGTTATTTAAAATCTTGTTTGCACTATTGTGACAGTCTACCATTGTCCTCGATGGATGTCCAGTTTTATTTCAACTGAAGTGCCATCAAGATGACAATGACTTTGAGAGGAACAAAATCTCGATTTTTGGGGTAATAATTGTGTATTAAAGGGGAGATTTTTTTAGAATGGCTTGACCATCTTTATGTATAGTTTTTTTGTTTCATTCTAACGGATATTCCTTGCTCTTCAGAGAGGTTTTGAGATTATGTGTTATAGTCAGTTGAGAAATTTTGGAAATACGACAAAGTGAAGAACAGAGAGATCCCTTGCAAATGATGACACGTATATCTGCGTTTTGTTCAAATAGGACATTGGCTGATTTACATAACCTCAAGCTGAAAAACACACTTTTTTTTGGTTCCCACCATTATGAATATGTGGGAATTGTGTTTGAAGGAAAATTTTATATGTATTGATAATGATAACAATAACCCATTGTGGTACATTTCCCCCCCTAACCATCTCCCCCCCCAAAAAAAAAACAACAACAACTAAAAGCAACAAAAAAAAGAGTTCTTCACAAAATAGACTGAATAGTACAGAAAATTAAACACACACACACACATGCACGCACGCACGCACGCACGCACGCAACGCATGCACGCACGCACGCACGCACGCACACACACACACACACCACACACACACACACACACACACACACACACACACACACACCACACACACACAAAACAGAAAGACGGATATAGATGAATAGATACGTAGAATAGATAGAATAGATATATGTATATTGATAAATAGATGTACATACCTATAGCTATATGTGTGTGTGCATATTTGGGGAGAGAGAGAGAATAAACGAGCAAAAATAAGCAGGATCCTTTTTTTCACCCAGTATATATATATACATGTATATATATATATATATATATATATATATATATATATATATATATATATATATATATATATATATATTATATATATATAATATGTATGGATGTGTGTGTGTATGTATTATGTATGTGTATATATGTATGTGTGTGTTTACATATTTGATATACATATATTACATATATATGTGTATATACATGTATATTCACACACACACGCGCGCGCGCACACACACAAACAGAATGGAAAGAACAATAGCAGGATACATTTGTACTGCTGTTTCAGCACTATCGCCTTCCTCTGCATATAAATATATAGTGTATGAACCATGTATATGCCCACACTCAAATATATGTACAGATTTTGCTTTGCATTTTTATTTCCTCCATTAAGGGAGATATGTAAATGTAGTTTCGTTTTTTGTACTTTTGGATGAAAATGACCAAAGCTTTAACTCATCAACTGACTGACCCATGTTCAAATTGTCTTAACAAAGGTTGTGGCTTTTCTGAATAAACAGATCACGTGTACGGAATGCAAGCGTGAGAAAAATTTTGATGTCTGTTATCAGATCAGTGGTGTGTGTAATGGTCAGTAGCCATGTGCTTCATTGAAAATATTTGATTAACACTTTGACTCATGTGCTCTTCCTGATGTCTTTCACCAAATCAGGTTTGTGGAAAGTTCATTAACCCTTTGACTCCCACACCCTATCCACCAACTGCAAAAACTCAACCTTTTGATTCCCTCTCCTTATTCACCAAAAGGGTTCAGTTTTTGCTTTGCTAGCATGATTGGCGATGCAGGATGCCGGTGGACAGGGTGCAGAAATCAAAAGGTTATTGAACGTATGCCTCATGGACAGCTAATCTAATCCTTCAGCTCCCTTGCCCTGTCCACCAGCTTCTGGAAGCTGGTGCAAGGTGCTTGCATGGGTGCGGGAGTCAAATGATTTTGTCTTGTCGAAACAGGCTTGTTTTATGTTTTAATATTGTTCCATATATGGATTTTTTTCCCTTCATCTTTTCCATCTCCCCCGGGGGATGCCGTGGACTCTTTCAGTATACATAGTATCCCCACCTTCTGGAAATCCTGTGCTAGAAATGTCCTCTTTTCTGTCACTCTCTTTGTTTCTTTCCTCCTCTTTTGCTTTCTGTCATTTCTTCCTATCATTTTCTGCCTTGCCGGCCCATTCACCTGTATGTGTTCGATAAAGTCTGACGTATTTTCTCTTAGGACTGATAATTGGCTACATGTATTAAGTGCATTTTTGACTCTAGGGAAATGAGATATGCAGAAGCAATTTTAGGTAATTTAGGCCTGTTTTTATATATGTTTTAGTGTCCTTAGTTATGTTTAAATCTGTATTCAGGTGTTTTTTTAAATCCCCTGTGCGATAAATTAGACGGAATGGTCAATGCCAGGGGCGTCTCCTTAGATTGTGTGTGCGAATGCATTGATATGTGTGCTTAATTTTCTTGTCCTTTTTTTCCTGGTGAAGTATTGTGTATGTTTTTTAACTGGTTATAGCCCAGATATGGCTCTACGCAGTCGGCTGGGCTTTAACTCTTTGACGACGGGCTACTTCGATCATAGTAACAGACGGTCTAGGGTATATAACTCCCTCTACTTTTGTTATGCTAATGATTGAGTAGTTGGCAGTTGCTTCCCTTGTGGAGGGAACTTCCGTTGAACGCTTCAGCTACGTTTTGCCGGTTTCTTTGTCTAAAATCGATGGATAAGTTCACATGCACCCGGTTCTCAGTGATTTCACTTTGGGCAGCCCTAGGCCAGCAGGAGAGCTCAGCTGTGGCAAGTGCAGTCACAATAGAGTTAAACAACAATAACAATAACAATCTTCTCCACCTGCTTCTTTTGTTTGGTGGTGGTTAGTTGATTTTGTTATGTCATTTTGAGTCTGTTCTGGGTGGCAAACGTGCCTGTGACAGAATGAAGAAAATGTTTGTTTCTTGATAAAAGTGTTAACCCCTTGACTCCCGCACTCTGTGCACCAACTGCAGAAACTTGACCCTTTGACTCCCTCACCCTATCCACCAGCTTCCTACAGGAAGCTGGTAGATAGGGTGAGGAAGTCAAAGGGTTAAGTTTTTGCTGTGCTAGCATGATTGACAATGAAGGTGCCGGTGGACAGGGCGTAAGAGTCAAAGGGTTAAACCAGAGACAGACAAGGCAAAATAGAAACAAGATGGTCAAGCCATTCTCACAACCTCTTTTTTATTAATGGAAATTGTACTCCCCTAAAATCCAAGGTTTGTACTTTTCAGGGTCACTGTGACTTTGAAGAAGCATCATTTTTGATTAAGACTTGAAATGAAGTAAGGACAACAGTAAGCTGTCACAACAGTGAAAATGGAATTTGAATACTGTCGTCAGTTCTTGAGAAAATGGTGTTCACTTGCCTTCCCCCAAAAGTACTGATTTTTAGGCACTTTTTGATCTGTGTGACCTTGACCTTGACACCACGTCTTTAAAACATGAAAGATTCACGATTCCAGGATTGTCTACACCTTGATCCAAATTCAGGAAGGATCTCTTAAGAAATGGTTGAGAAAATCTTGGTACCCATTCGTCGTCCCTGACAGACAGACACACCCCTCACTGATATGAAACAATCTCCCCCCCCCCCCCCCCAACCCACCCCTACCCTGCCTATTTTTTTTAGTGAACAGAAAGGATGTACATAGATTGTCCATTTTCTTTTCGTGGTTTTTAAATCCTTACTTGTTCAAAACCGCCATGTTTCTGACCTTAGTTTGACTATTCTATTTCTGTGGTTAGTATGATTTTAGTTTTTCTCCAGATTTCATTTCCTATTTCCATATTTTTTGCTTTGATTTTTGTCTGCATTTACATTATGTTTAAATTTTATAGTTTATCTTGTTTGAATATTACCACTTTGAATAGTAAATTGCTGAAAACTGGAGAGATGGTTTCTGATCACGGATTCTGCTGTTCAAAATTAAAAAAAGAGGGATGTGGTTTGTGTTTTTTTTTTTTTTTTTTTTATTCCCCTTTGCTTTTTACTTTTTCCACAAGTTTACTTTTATTTTTGCTCTTTATTAATTATCTGTAGTTGTTCTCTTTGTCTCCTTTGTTTTACCATACTGGGTTCATTTCTGGTGTGTTCATTATCAGCATCAACATGACATCAACTGCTTAATAAGGAAATGTGCTTCAAGTTTCATATCAAATTACATCATCTGCCTTTGAGTCTGAGTGCATAGGTTCAAGACATGGTTTGTAGAGTGAAAGAAATTGTACTTGTAGACTCTACTCCACCCAGTTGTGAATCATTTCCTGACCCTGTTTAGGTTTCAGGATGGTAAAGCTGTGATGGTAAAGTGTGAGGTCTCATGTGAAAGAAGTTGTGCATGCAGACTCTACTCCACCCAGTTGTGAACAAGTTCCTGGCCCTGTTTAGGTTTTAGGAAGACAAAGGCAGTGGCAGAAAGCTGTGAGGTCTGAAGAAATGATGCATGCAGACTCCTCCCAGCTGTGAACGAGGTCCTGACCCTGTGTAGGTTTTAAGATTTAGTTTAGTTTCAGTTTCTCAAGATGATGTCTCCACGCTCGGAATGAATTCCATATGCACTAACGTCACAGATGCCATGTGATGGAGAAGATCCAGAATGGTCATGGCACAAGTCTTAAGCCTGCACATAAACCCATGATCTGGCCAGGTCCTGAGGTCCTACCTAGATAAACGGGGCTCATCCCCGAGTTTTAAGAAGACAAAAGCAGTGGCAGAGAGGTGTGAGGTTTTGTGTGGAAGACGTTGCGCATGCAGTGTCCACCCACCTGTGAGTATGTTCCTGACCAACCCTGCTGGAATCTTATCTCTGAGGCCTGGTTTTTGCCATGATATGCAATGAAAGAAGGCCTAGAGACCAGCCTTGTTGTGCATTCTCAATCCAGAATGAAACTTTACAGCATCATGAGTATCGTCATCACTATCATCATCATCATCATCAAACTATTGTGAAAAATTGTCAGTTTCTGTGGCCGTTGAATGTGGAAGAAACTAAAGAAGAGACAGAAGGCAAAGTGATGATGGAAAGAAACAGTGCACGAGGGGTAGACGACACCCCGTTTTCGTAGAGTTCTTAATTTTTTTTTTTGAGGGTCGAGGAAAGTAAAGCAGTAATTTAGAGGTGTGAGGTGTGTATCAGCTTTCTCCACAGGAAATGGACATCTGTTTGTGTTTTTTTAAGGGTTGAGGAAAGTAAAGCAGTAATTTAGAGGTGTGAGGTGTGTATCAGCTTTCTACACAGGAAATAGACATCTGTTTGTGGTTTTCTGTTTTGAAAGTTTTGTTGATGTGGGGTTGGTAAGAGGGACTTGGTTGATTTGTTGGTTGCCTGATTTTACAGTTTATTGGGGGGGATGTACTGTATATACATACATATATGTATATATATGTATCTATCTCTCTCTCTCTCTATATATATATATAGATATATATATATATATATATATATATATATAGAGAGAGAGAGAGAGAGAGAGAGAGAGAGATATGTGTGTTGTGTATAACATATATGTATACACAATTATTGTAATAAATCATTGGATATATGTACATGTAATGTGTATATTACATGATACTAAATCAGTCTTGTAAGTGCTTTCCTCTTTTGGACTTGCTGCTTATTACACATAATCAGTTTTTTTACACATAATCAGTTGTTGTTTTTTCAGTGGACCATGGAGAACTCAAGCTGTTAGACAAACTGATCACACTCTACCATGTTGTTGCACGGTCTGCACCTTTGGTGGGGCGCATGCTGGGTGTTCTCATGTTTCTGTAACCCTTTGACTCTCGCACCCTATCCATTGACTGGGCGAGGGAGTCAAAGGGTTAACTTTTTGCCTTTGCTGGCATGGTTGAGAATGCAGGATGCTGATGGACAGGGTGCGGGAGTCGTAAAGGATAAGCCACCAGACGCTGACATGACTTAACCCTTTGATTCCTGCACCCTGTCCACCAACTGCAAAAACTTAACCCTTTGACTCCCTCACCCTATCCACCAGCTTCCTGCAGGAAGCTGGTGGATAGGGTAAGGGAGTCAAAGGGTTAAGTTTTTTGCTTTGTTAGCATGGTTGACTATACAGTGTGCTGGCCGGTAGTGTGCGGGAGTCAAAGAGTTAAGGATCTGCAACGTGCATGTTGGATGTGCTGCATGTGTATGCACACAGTGGGGGTTTAGACACCAACAGTGCTGCACACCTGTTGATCAGGGAGATTGGGAAAAAAAATCTCCACCATTTATCTGCTAGTCTGGAGGTGACACGCAGGATGAAACCCAGATCTTTCACTTTGAAGTGAAATATTAGATGTAGATATATATAGATACACATACACATGTGTGTATGTATGTATGTATATCCCTTATTCGCATTATATAAACCATGACAGACCAGATTTAACCGTTTGACTCACGCACATTTTCCGCCAATTGCAAAAATTTAACCCTTTGACTCCTTCACCCTATCCACCAGCTTCCTGCAGGAAGTTTGTGGGTAGGGTGAGGGAGTCAGAGGGTTAAGTTTTTGCTTTGCCAACAATGGTTGACAGTGCAGGATTACTGGTGAACAGGGTGCGGAAGTCGAAGGGTTAAGATACACTTTGTTTTTGCTTGAACAGGAGAAAGCATAACAACGAATAGAATTATTACAATTATTATTGTTATCATTATCATCATGATTATTATTATTTCATTGTTATTATTATTTATTTATTATTATTGTCATCATGATCAGTCATTATCATTAGCATTATCAAGGATGCTAGTTAAGTGGTTAAGACATCTGAACATCTGTAAGAAGGGTGATTTGGCCTTGAGATGCCTGACTACCTTGGATGTGCACATTCGAGTCCAGGTGGTGGACAGTCTTCTCTCTCTCTCTCTCTCTCTCTCTCTCTCTCTCTCTCTCTCTCTCTCTCCCCTCTCTCTACGTATATGTGTGTGTGTATAGAGAGAGAGAGAGAGAGAGAGAGAGTAAAAAGCAGAGGGGCATGCAGGAGTCATGACCAGGGTGCAGCCCAGCCCCCTTAGAGAGTCAGGAGTTAAGGGCTGAAACCCTTGCTTGACAGGTTTCGCCTCTTAGGACCTTCTTCTGCTGTCCGGCCCTGCCCAGAGTTTCTTGATACTTATTATTACTATTTCTGACTTATGTGCATGCATACATATTTTTCCATATCAAACATGAAAATATCAACCCTCTGACTCCCATACCCAATCCGTCAACTGCAGGAAGCTGGTGGATAGGGTGAGGGAGTCAAAGGGTTAGGTTTTTGCTTTGCTAGCATGGCTGATGGTGGAAGATTCTGTTGGTCAGGGCCCAGGAGTCAAAGGATTAAAGACTTCTGTGGCATAATGAAACCCTGCTGCTGCTGCTTTTGCTTGTCATCTACATGGTCAGGTCACATTTGGTAGTGACAGTGGTAGCAGTGCTGCTGCTGTGTTGATATTAATCAGACTGGAAATATGTGTGGGAAATTTGTGATGGTGCACGACATATAAGATGTTGAGCATGTTTTTTTGTTTCGTTTTTTGTGCTGTGGTTTGGTGAAAGATGATTTTGTTTGCATTTGTTCAGTTTTTTTCTAACACTCATCTGTTGTGTTACATTTTGTATACAGTTCCATGTTTTTCATTACATTTTGTTGTGTCGTTTATTGTATAAATTATGTATTCCATTTAATGTCACTGTGTAAAGTACGAAGCCTTGTATCGTGATGAATTGTTTTGGGAAGTCTGAAATTATTACAATACACAAAATATGTATGAGTGTGTGTGTGTGTGTGTGTGTGTGTGCGTGTGTGTGTACGCGCGCACGCATGTGTGTGGATATCTATATCTAGTCTGTCTGTCTCTCTATGTATACATGAATGTACTCGTATACATACATACATACTTCCATAATGGGTGTGTGTATATATGTACATATCAGTGCTGAGTAAATATATACGAGTCATCTGTACTTGTATAGGCACAAGCATAACTGTAGGCACCCATGAGAGAGATCTTTGTGCTTTGTCATCATGTTAAGTATCGGTGTTATAATGTAGAGAATGTACAATATATATATATATATACGTATATCTGTTGTGATTTATAAGCTTGTATGCACACAGGTATAAAGGCACGCGTATGTAATGAGATATGGTCTGTGCTTGTTGCCGACATTATTTTTACAGGTGTTTGGTTGGGGAGAACTATATAGCAAATCTTGATACAGCGCTAATACAGCTTTTATGTATCAACAGATTTGTGACGCTCCAGCACGAAATGAGTCGTCTTGTGCCAAACCCCGTTTTCGGCTACAGCCCAAAATATGACAGAAGGGGTGTAAGCATCAGTTTTCAGCTTTTGGCATTATCTTGCAGTAAAACCTTTAATGTGCACATATGCAAAGTTTTATTGTAATGTTTTACCTCTTTGATACAAAAAAATGCATTTCAAGCCATCTACCCCTAGCAATTTGACTACATTTGTGCGAACTGTTTTCTCCATTTTCACATTTGAGCACATGCTTACTTTGGTTGGTTATAACTCTGCTATTTTTCCTTGCATCCAAAAACAGTTTGTACCATTAGAAAGAGCAGAAAAAGTACTTTTAGGAAGTGTTTAAATCTAAATATCATCAAGTGGCACATGAAGACTCATTTTGTGGTGGAGGATCACATTTGTTATTCTGTGCTTAACAGTTTTCATTTGTTCAAAGATTTGGTGGGATGTTCAGTTTTTCTTGGACGAATGTATGCTCATCATTGTGCCTGCACTGTGCAGACGGTTTGTTTCTGCACAGTCTGCATCCTTCTGCGTTAGGTGACCATTCCGGGAGTTTTCGTGTTTCCCTAAGCTGCCAGAAAGCTGACATGACTTACAGGATCTTTAACATGCGTAGTGATGTTCTGCAAGGGTATACACGCCAAAAGGATTAAGGCTCTAACCCTTTGACTCCTGCGCCCTGTCCACCAGCATCCTGCATTGTCAACCATGCTAGCAAAGCAAAAACTTAACCCTTTTACTTCCACACCCTGTCAATCAGCAGCCTGCAGTGTCAACCATGCTAGCAAAGCAAAAACTTAACCCTTTGACTCCTGCACCCTGTCCACCAGCAGCCTGCATTGTCAACCATGCTAGCAAAGCAAAAACTTAACACTTTGACTCCTGCACCTTGTCCACCAGCATCCTGCGTTGTCAACCATGCTAGCAAAGCAAAAACTTAACCCTTTGACACCCCTCACCCTATCCAACACTTTGACTCCCTCACCCTATCCATCAGCTTCCTGCAGGAAGCTGGTGGATAGGGTGCGGGAGTCAAAGGGTTAAGTTTTTGCAGTTGGTGGATAGGGTGCGGGAGTCAAAGGGCTAACAGCTCTGCACAAATGTTGACCTGGGAGATAGGCAAAACCTGCACCCCACACCCACCAGGTGAGAAAGTATCCGTACCCAGGCAGGATCGAACCCGCATCTTTCGATTAAGTTTTGACATCTTGCCCGACTGCTGTGCTTGTCGGTGTTATAACTTTCATTTGTTCATTGCTGGGCATTTCCAAGCTGATCAGTTGGTGTGAAAAATAATTCCACGCAAAGTTGAAATGGTGGTGCATGCTTTACTTTGGAATGGGTCTGTTTCAACTATGGGATAGTTTTTTTCCTTCTCTCTCCCCCCCCCCCCCCAACCCTCCCTTTTATTCCTCATCCTTTGTGGTATGGCTGTTTTTAAGTAAAATGCGGTTGAATATTTCTTGCAGTACACACATTTCATTAGAAATTTGAAAATTACGTGGGTGGTATTCAGAATGAATTGTGAATGAGTTGTTTCACCTGTGGGTATTTATTCCCTTTTTTTCCTCTCTTTTTTTTTAAGTATGGCCGTTTCCAAGTTGGGTCAGATTGTTTTTAAAAGTGAGGATGAATGTTCTTGCAGTACACCTGTTCAATGAAAAATAACAACTATGTGGGTAGCAGTTTTCTTCTGGAAGATTTGTATTTGCTTATGCTTTGAAATGTGTACATTTATTCTTAAAATAAACATAATTTTATTAATTAAATCAACCTTGAACATTGTGTAGTTGTGTGTGTGTGTGTGTGTGTGTGTGTGTGCATGCATGTGTGTGTGTGTGTGTGTGCATGCATGTGTGTGTGTGTGTGAGAGAGAGAGTGTGGGTTTGTATGTGTGGACAAAAACATTAACTGTTAAACATAAATCATTGAAAAGAATGGTATGATCATTGGGCATGACCTATCTTCTGGCAAGAGTATAAAACAAAAAAAATTAACATTAAACAGCAACTGTTTTGGGTGGGGATGGCCCAGGAAACTCAGACTCTAAACATTGAGAAATATGTTCAGCTTCTTCATTTTTTCAAGCATTCTGATTTTACTTGGATGCACGATTTCACCTTCTTGTTTCAACACTGTGCAGGCAGTCTGCTGCCATATAATCTACACTGTCCCCGGTGGGTCTGTGAGCTTGTTATTGTTATTACTGTTTAAAGGCCCAGCCAACTGTGTAGAGGCATACCAGGGCTATAACCACTTCAAAACTTCAACAGGAAAAAGAAAAGAAAATTAAGTACACAAATCAACGTATGCGTGCACATTAAGGACATGCCCCTGGCATTGACTACTCCATCCAATGTATCACACAAGGGATTTAAAAAACACACCTGAATACAAATTTCAGCATAGCTTAGGACATCAAAACATATACAAAAAAGGGCTTAAACTACCTAAAATTGCTTCCGCATATCTCAACTCCTGGCCTCTGACGTGGATATCTTTATGTTCCTATAAACTACCAGACACTGACATAACTTTCAGGATCTTTAACCAGCATACATACATATTCTGCGCGAGTATACACATAAAGGGGGTTTAGGCACCAACAGGCCTGCACATATGTTGAAATTTAAAAAATTGGAAGAATTATTCACCCTTTACCCATCAGGCCGTAGGTACCCAATCAGGATTGAACTCCAGACCTTCTGTATGTTTTGAAGCGGTTATATCCCTGATATGGCTTTATTCAGTCGTCTGGGCTTTAAGTGGAATAACAAGTGGAAATCTAACTTCCTACCCGGTTTACTACTGTGCACATTTTAAAATTTGCAAGCTGCATCTGGTTTTCCCAGGTGGTCACCAGTCCAAGTACTACCTGGGCCTGGCGTCGCTTAAAACTTACGCAATCGCACAAGAACTGGTGTTGTCAATGTGGCCATTAAGCAGTGACCTGGTGTTGTCAATGTGGCCGTTGGTATAGTTTTCAAAAGGTTAAGCAGTGACCTGGTGTTGTCAATGTGGCCGTTGGTATATAGTTTCCAGAATGTTAAGCGGTGACCTGGTGTTGTCAATGTGGCCGTTGGTATTTACAGTTACCAAAATGTTAAGCGGTGACCTGGTGTTGTCAATGTGGTTGTTGGTATTTACAGTTACCAAAATGTTAAGCGGTGACCTGGTGTTGTCAATGTGGTTGTTGGTATTTACAGTTACCAAAATGTTAAGCGGTGACCTGGTGTTGTCAATGTGGCCGTTGGTATTTACTGTTACCAAAATGTTAAGCGGTGACCTGGTGTTGTCGATGTGGCCGTTGGTATATAGTTTCCACAATGTTAAGCAGTGACCTGGTGTTGTCAATGTGGCCGTTGGTATATAGTTTCCACAATGTTAAGCAGTGACCTGGTGTTGTCAATGTGGCCGTTGGTATATAGTTTCCACAATGTTAAGCAGTGACCTGGTGTTGTCAATGTGGCCGTTGGTATATAGTTTCCAACATGTAAAGCAGTGACCTGGTGTTGTCGATGTGGCCGTTGGTATATAGTTTCCACAAAATGTTAAGCAGTGACCTGGTGTTGTCAATGTGGCCGTTGGTATTTAGTTACCAACATGTTAAGCAGTGACCTGGTGTTGTCAATGTGGCCGTTGGTATTTAGTTACCAACATGTTAAACAGTGACCTGGTGTTGTCAATGTGGCCGTTGGTATATAATTTCCACAAAATGTTAAGCAGTGACCTGGTGTTGTCAATGTGGCCGTTGGTACATAGTTTCCAACATGTTAAACAGTGACCTGGTGTTGTCAATGTGGCCGTTGGTACATAGTTTCCAACATGTTAAGCAGTGACCTGGTGTTTTCAATGTGGCCGTTGGTACATAGTTTCCAACATGTTAAACAGTGACCTGGTGTTGTCAATGTGGCCGTTGGTATATAGTTTCCAACATGTTAAACAGTGACCTGGTGTTGTCAATGTGGCCGTTGGTACATAGTTTCCAACATGTTAAACAGTGACCTGGTGTTGTCAATGTGGCCGTTGGTACATAGTTTCCAACATGTTAAACAGTGACCTGGTGTTGTCAATGTGGCCGTTGGTATATAGTTTCCACAAAATGTTAAGCAGTGACCTGGTGTTGTCAATATGGCCGTTGGTATTTAGTTTCCAACATGTTAAGCAGTGACCTGGTGTTGTCAATGTGGCCGTTGGTATATAGTTTCCAACATGTAAAGCAGTGACCTGGTGTTGTCAATGTGGCCGTTGGTATATAGTTTCCACAAAATGTTAAGCAGTGACCTGGTGTTGTCAATGTGGCCGTTGGTATATAGTTTCCAACATGTAAAGCAGTGACCTGGTGTTGTCAATGTGGCCGTTGGTATATAGTTTCCAACATGTTAAGCAGTGACCTGGTGTTGTCAAAGTGGCCGTTGGTATATAGTTTCCAACATGTTAAGCAGTGACCTGGTGTTGTCAAAGTGGCTGTTGATATTTATAGTTTCCAACATGTTAAGCAGTGACCTGGTGTTGTCAAAGTGGCCGTTGGTACATAGTTTCCAACATGTAAAGCAGTGACCTGGTGTTGTCAATGTGGCCGTTGGTACAGTTTCCAACATGTAAAGCAGTGACCTGGTGTTGTCAATGTGGCCGTTGGTACATAGTTTCCAACATGTAAAGCAGTGACCTGATGTTGTCAAAGTGGCCGTTGGTACATAGTTTCCGACATGTTAAGCAGTGACCTGGTGTTGTCAAAGTGGCTGTTGGTATTTATAGTTTCCAACATGTTAAGCAGTGACCTGGTGTTGTCAAAGTGGCTGTTGGTATTTATAGTTTCCAACATGTTAAGCAGTGACCTGGTGGATGAAGAACCTGCCTTGCAGGCTCAAGGAGTCTGACAGATAGTCAGCTGCTGGCTGATATGGATGGAGTGCGTAAGGAATTGTCCCAAGAGCAATGAGTCCCTCTTGAACAAATTCCAGACTCTGAACTTCAAGTTGAATATGCGTGTACACACACGCACACACTCGCACACATGCATGCTCACACACACACATGCACGCTCACACATGCACTCACACAAGCGCACACACAAACCCACACATACATCCATGCACCTCAGCAAAAGTGTTGTATCTCCAATTGATAAACTAACCATATCAACTTTGAGCCTAGCTCGTGTAGTAAAACCATGTCACTGTAGTGAAACCATGTTACACACACACACACACACACAAATGCAGGCTGTTAAATTGTGTCTGTATTTAATGACATGAACTTTGTCATAAAATCCCTTCCCTGGCTCACACACACACACATACACACACAAACACACATGCAAATAAAGGCTGTTAAATTGCATCTGTATTTAATGACATCAGCTTTGTTGCAAAACCCGTTCCCTCTCTCACTCTCTCCCTCATGCGCATACACACACACACACACACACACAACAAAAAAAGCACACACACTCACACACACACACAAATACAGACAGCAGAATTTGCATCTATCACTCATTTAATCACATCAGCTTTGAGCACCGCCCTTGTCATTGTCTTTTGGTGTCACCACCCCTCGCGAAATCAAGTCTGGGATCTCCACGGCCAGCCACGGACCCAGCTGCAAAGAGAAGAAAATCACGATGGTCAAGCCAATGTCAAAATCTCCCTATATACCAAAAAACAAAACAAAACAAAAAAACTACAGAAAATCCAGATCACTGTGACCTGCAAGAAGCATCAGATCAAATAAAAGTTGACGTGAAGCGAGATCAATGGTGAACCATCATGATGGTGATAACAATGTCAGTACTATAAAAAATTCCTGGGAAAGTGCTGTTCACACACATTCCTCAAACGTACTGATTTTAGGCACTTTTTCCGTCCAAGTGATCTTGACATTGGTGAGATGACTTCCAAATTTAATGCGATCATGACTCTTCAAAGATATCTTTGACTTAACTTTGGAAAAAGATCCACGCAGAAACAGTTCTGAAAATCTTGTGAATGCATTTTTGTCACACACATATACACACACAAACACACACTCACTCACACACACACACACACACACATATCTCTCCAGCCGCAATGAAACAAAAACTGAAAACACACTGAGGACTCAGGGAGCTGGGGAGGTACTCTCACTAGGTCTGGCTCTGCGATGAGCAATAACTGTCACCAGTATGGGACTTAGAAGGCAGCATCCTAAATAAGTTGAATCAATACAGGCACTGCTGAACTCCACCATAGTGACCCACCAGCAGTGCAGGGTCTCCTCTGGTGATGACTATATGACAGACTGACGTCTCTGGCTCCCACAGGCTTCCTGGCATTGAGACTTCAACTGTTTACAGTTATTTTTGTTTCCTGTGACTGCCGCACCCTATCCATCAAATGCAAAAACTTAACCCTTTGACTCCCTCACCCTACACTTTGACTCCCACACCCTATCCACCAAATGCAAAAACTTAACCCTTTGACTCCCTCATCCTATACTTTGGACTCCCACACCCTATCCAACAGATGCAAAAATGTCACCCTTTGACTCCCTCACCCTATCCACCAGCTTTCTAAATGAAGCTGGAGGACAGGGTGAGGAGTCAAAGGGTTAGGTTTCTGCTTTGCTAGCATGGTTGACAGTGCAGGAAGCTGGTGGACAGGGTGCGGGAGTCAAAGAGTAAAAGCCCAGTCGACTGTGTACAGCCGTATCAGGGCTATAACCATTTCATAAGATACACAACATTTCAACAGGAAGGAAAAAAGGAAAACAAGATCAAGTACACATATCAATGCATTCGCGCACATAATCTAAGGAGATGCCCCTGATGTTGACAGCTCCATCCAATTTATCGCACATGCGGTTAAAAAAACATACCTGAATACAAATTTTAACATAACTAAGGTCACTAAGACATATATAAAAACGGGCCTAAATTACCTAAAATTGCTTCCGCATATCTCATTTCCCTAGAGCCAAAAATGCACTCAATACATGAGCCCAATTATCAATCCTAAGAGAAAATAATACAGATTCTATCAAACACATACAGGTGAATGGACCAACAAGGCAGAAAATGATAGGAAGAAACAACAAAAACCAAGGAGGAAGAAAGAAACAAAGAGAGTGACAGAAAAGAGGAAATTTCAAGCACAGATTTTCCAGAACGTGGGCCATGGGGATATTATTTACACTGGAAGAGCCTCAAGCATCCCCAAGAGAGATGGACTTCAACTGAATGAACTCAGGGTTGGTGGCTTGTTGTGGAAACTGAGTTAGCATTGTGGCATCAGTGCCACTGAGGTGCTGCAGAAACTGGGACACTTACAAAACAAGAAGAAATAAAAAAGAAAGGAACAGAACTCACCCCAAGAGCCATGGCGTGGGCGATGCCAAACTTGGGAACATTCCGTGCCCACAGTGGTTTGAAGTGGTCAGTCAGGCAGATCTTGCCACCCCTGCCCACACACAATCACATCACAATAACAACTACAGTGACAACTCATAACTTAAGAACAACAGACACACGGACAATTATCATAAACGTCACAGTGATGCAGTATTCATCATCATGGCGCCCTACTGCATGGCGTTGGCAATCATGGCCCTCCACACAAATCTATCCTCTGTGATGTCTGTCACTGCAAGTACATCTCCCACCCTCTCTGTCTTCCGCCACCCTGCAAGTCCGGCCAATATTTTCTCCCTGGGTCTACCTGATGTTCTCTTTCCCTCCAGCTTTCCTGTTGTGACGAGGTGCTCTAATTCTCCTTTCCTCACAAAATGTCATATAAATGTTGCTTGTCTTTTCCTAATCTTCTTTATTAATGATCTCTTTGTGTCTGCCTCCTTCAAGACTGTCTCATTTGTTGTTTTTTTTAGCTGATGCAATTTTTTTCTGACTTTACGTGTCAACTGTCCACGCCTCACAACCATACAACAGTATCAGTTCTATATGACATTCAAGAACTCTCTTTCTAATTTGTTGGTAAGAATGCTTTTCATATTCTTGAATGCTGTTTTGGCTTGGCCGTTTCTGCTGGCTATTTCTGATGTGCATCTATTGTATGAGTTTTAGATGTCTGAATACTGATGCGGTATTAGATCAACATATTCCCAACTGAAAGATTGTGGGTTTGAATCCCTATCAGTTCTGACAAACTCACTGTGGGGATTTTTCAGTTCTAATCAGCTTCTACCCGGAGTCGAGCATGTTATGGGATCATTGGGAACACTGGGACCACACAGCTGGGTCTCATCCACTTCATGGATGTGTCACTGTGGATGTTGCTCAAATCTCCTGATCAATACCATAAACATCTGTGTATCTGGGGCTGGTGGACACCAGGAAATGCTATGGTAGTAAACGTACAGACCTGTTATGCAGTCTCCTTAATATCACAGTTACCTCCTGCTCCTCCTCCTCCTCCTCATCATCATCATCACAGCATCTTAAAAACTGTTCCAGCTTCTGTGGCCATTAAGACAGCATGATGGAAAAGGTGAACACAAGTAAATCTGCCTAAGTGCAATGATCCTTAAAAAAAATACACATCAGTATCATATTACACATAGTCTAAAGTTTCATCTACTTTACACATGCACCATTATGAGCATTGCTAAAATTTCATGACCATCACACCTCTCAGAACTGGTTTATATCAGGATATGTTGAGAAAAGGGTCATGAAGTACAGCCCAGACAGCTTGTCTCTATCCCGAATGAAAAGCCATAGCATCACTGCTTTAACCCCCCATCTCATCATTATAGCATTGTGATAAATTGTCCCAAATCCAGTAGCCTTTAAACTGTCAGTAGCCTTTAAACTGTCCCAAATCCGGTAGACTTTAAACTGTCCCAGATCCCGTAGCCTTTAAACTGTCCCAGATCTGGTAGCCTTTAAATTGTCTCAGATCTGGTAGCCTTTAAACTGTCCCAAATCCGGTAGCCTTTAAATTGTCCCAGATCTGGTAACCCTTTATGCCCTGTGTTCATAGTGACCTCAGTTTTGGTAGGTTTGGAGGCTGTTGGACAACCATAGTAAGAAACATGGGAGTAGAGTCATAGGAACAGTACAGAAGATCAGACAGAAAGAAAGAAAACAAAGCAATTTTTGAAAAAATCCAAAACATAAATCTTTAAACCTATATTAACTTTTTGCTGTTTATGCCTCTGTTACAGTATATGCTGAGAAATTTCTACAAAAACTGAAAAATCACATTTAAGATTTTTGTTCAGTCGTATCCCCAAAACTAAATAAGAGTAATAAAATGAATGAGAAATAAAGAGAAGATTCTCTCTGTTACAATATCATTTGCAAATATTACACCAGACTGTCACATGATCTTCTTGCAATAGCATGCTCCTTTTATTCACAAGTGATATTCTGTCAGTCTCTCTCTCTTTCACACACATGACACACATACACATGGCCAGAGTGTGCCTCACTTTGTCATCCCATTCTTTATACACACACACACACACACACACACACACACACACACACAAAAGCACATGAGCACACACACACACACACACACACACACACACACACACACACACACACACACACACACACACACACACACACAAACACACACAATCACATACACATGCGAATGAACATGCACAATCACATATGCACACACATAATTACCTATACATCTTGGCAGTCTTCCCGTCCAGTTCTGGCAACGCTATCTCTGGTGCTGTAGTGGGGTACGTGATGGGCATCTGTTCACATTGAAAACAAATCATTATTGTCACAACAAATTATTCAAAATAAAATGTACCAACAAGTTCTCAGAAGTGGGACTCAGGGAGAAACAAACAAATGAAGTGGGAAAAAAAAAAAAAAAAAAAAAAGAGAAGCAAATCTTTTTCAAAGTTCTAATCTTAAAGATGGTCTGAGCAATAAAGCGAAGTGGTTAAAGCAACAGACTACTGATGACTGGGAGATGATCGGTTCGAACCCTTATCAGTCCAAAGAGTTCATGTAGGTTTATTCCAGCTCCGACCAGCTCTTACCCAGAATTGAGCATGCTATGTCGATTGGAACCACACACTGAGTCTCATTCATTTTACAGATGCATCATTGAGAGTGTTGATTAGATTTTTTACCTTATCAGTCACCATGATGTAGTGGTTAACACAACGGACTACCAACTGGAAGGTTGTGGGTTCGAATCTCCATCAGTCCCTTCAAAAATCATTGTGGGATCTTTCAGCTCTAACCAGCTCTCACCCAGAGTTGGGCATGCTGTGGGCTCATTGGGAAGACTGGGTCGAGTCTCATCCACTTCATGGATGCATCATTGAGGGTGTTGCCCAAATCCTCTGACGAACACCGCAGGTGTTTGTATCTCTTGGGCCTGATTGATGCCAGGATATATTATGACAGTAAGTGTAGAGTACAGTCCTGTCACACAGTCTCAATCCTAGATGGAACTCCATAGCATCATGATTATCATCTTCATCGACATCATCATCATCGCATTGTAAAAACTGCTCCAGCTTCTGTGGCCATTAAAGTGGCATAGAAAATGGGATGGAAAAAAAAAAGGTGAGCACAAAGGTAGACTCCCTGAGTGCAATGATCCTAAAACAAAAAACAAAAAAATTTCTTACCTTAACACTGCAAGCATCTCTATTTCTCAGGCTTGGCCAACACATCATAAAAAACAGGTGTACAGTACAGACCTGTAAGCAATCTTATCCTGAAAATGAACTCCACACTGTCATTGGTATCATCTCCATACTCTTTATCATAGCACTGTGACAAATTTTCCCTGACTCTGTGGTCCTTTATGCTTTATTGTCAAAATGACCTCAATTTCAGTGGTTCTGGAGGTGTGTTGAAAAGAGCCTAAATGAACAGGGAAGGATGATATTTCTTTGCCCATGAAAAGCTAATGCTGGATAACTAGTTGACATCTGTTTGGTTGTCAACGTTCGCCTGCCAAGAACTAAACTTCCAAGGTTTGCTCCCCATAGAGGCCTCAATATTTCTCTTCAGTTTGACTGGAAAATTGAACTGAACGTTTAGACCTTCAGATGGGGATGAAAAACGAGTTGGACCCGTGTGCCTTCTGGCTGTGCACACTAAAGATACCACGGCAGTTGAAAATCATGAAGAGCAGGGCATTGCCCGACTGCCTTGGTATAGAACATTGAAGAGATAGTTTGATTTGCCAGGTCACACCCCTTGAAGACCAATTAGCACTCTTGCCTTTCTGAAGTTTTGGTTAAAAAAAAGTGAATATTATGAACATGAATTTGAAACGAGGGAGAGGGGATGGGTGCCACCCTCGTGGTGTTGGCCCCAGGAAAAGTTGAGGTCTCTGCCACCCTCACTCCCCTATGATCCCAGGATTATGGAACTATCTAGGTAGGATCTCAGGACCTGGCCTGCACATGGGTTTATGTGCAGGCTTAGGGCTTGTGCCATGATCATTCTAGATCTTCTCCATCACGTGGCACCTGTGACGTTGGTGCACATGGAATTCACTCCAAGTGCGGAGACATCATCTTGAGAAACAGACTGAAAGTGAAACTGAATAAGATGTCAAAGCATGTCTGAGTTTTGCCACTTCAGAAAGCCTCAGTACTTAAGAAAAAAGAATAAGTAGTGTATTTACTACAACAAGACAAGACAGGCATAAATTTTCGGCCAACTGGCCTTTGTCAAGCATAAGATCACAAACAAACAAACACCAGATAAAAAAATAAGGAGAAAAAGACTGAAATTTCCCTGCTGCTCCGTCCAGTGTGAGAAAAGGAATAAACTGACTTATTATTATAATTATTCCTTTTCTTACACTGGACAGAAGCAGCAGGATAGTTTCAGTCTTTTTCTCCTATTTTTGTATCTGGTGTTTGTTTGTGATCTTAGGCTAGTTGGCCAAAAATTTGCGACTGTCTTGTTTGGTTTTATCACATACACGTTCTTATTCTTTTTTCATGTTTTTTCTGGTTCCTGTTTGCTTGAATGCTGGGCAGTCACACTTGTTCTGGAGTCAGTACTTACATCAAACTCTACATCAAATTCGTATTTGATCAGCTCATGGATGTACCAGCATTTGCCAAACCAGCGTGTTCCTTCCTTGTTGGACTCCAGCCGAAACCAATCATTGTCAGATTCCTTGTTGTTTTTCACGTACTGCAAGCAAAAAGATGAATGATCAACATGATTTTCTGTTATAATAATATAATAATGATATTAAGACATACGGCATAGTACTACAACAACCACAAAGACCTGAAAGTGTTGATCAACCAACCAAACTAAGAAAATAATACAACACATTATGAAAATATAATGATGAATAAAATGGAAAAATACACAAACACTCACACACATATCATACATACATCTATATGCACACACACACACAAACACACACACACACACACACCACACACACACACACACACACACACACACACACAACACACAAACACACACACATCATGTCACACAACATCACACACAAACAACACAGAGAAAAGAATTAAAAAAAAAAAATCATCAGGACATTCTGACATTAGAAAAATGTCTTTTGAAAGAGAAAGTTTAGTTTTGTTTTGAAAGACTACAGAGAATCAGATTATAATCGGAAATATGTTTTAGAAGTGAGTTCCAGTCATAGTTCGAGCAGAAGGCCCGAATGGATGTTTGAGCATGAAAAGAAGACAGAGTCATATCAGCACTGCCCATCTTCTGGGAGATGTGCTGAACTGAAACAGTTGACAAATTAATAAAGCAGTCATCGTTGTCATCATCATCATCCTGTCTCACAGTATGAGTCATATTCAGCGTGGTTATTGGGGTCGACTGATAAGACACAAGAAAATCAGAATCTTACATTTCTGTCCCAGAAGCATAACATAAAGAGGTCGACATGGTGATGCCTAGTTTGGTCCATTGTTTGATGTCTACCAATTCAATTCTTCTTTGTTGACATCTGTGAAGACCTTTTTCCAACAATGGACAGTCCACTGTGGCAAGTAATGTGACGAAACCTGGAGAACTTGCATTTTTTCATTGTTGCTGCTCACCAAAGAGCTGATTCTACTTGACACAAATTGCACCACTGCAAAGTACCAGCAACTCCAACCTTGAGATGGATGGCTTCAAGTTCAAATGTTTGAGCTCCATCATCTCATATTGGGCTTTGCACGAGGTTTATGTCATAATTCCTTCGTCGATCCAAATCTGTCATCAAGTATCTGGCAGACTCCCTGAGCCAATGCAAAACTCTATGTACTTGTAAGGTCTTGAAATGGGGAAAGGGGAAGAGGGACCTATCACAGACTAAGCCAACACTACATGAAAGATAGAAACATAAAAAGTCAGGTCCATTCACTAATCATCATATCAAGCAGTGTGTCCCTGGATGTTAAAAACCTCACGCCAAAATCAGAAAAGCTACCAGTAAATAATAAAGAAAGAAAAAAGAAAAAAAAGCAACTTTATGCATTTTTGTATATTCATTTTTAAATTCAGACAACCTTCACAGATAACTACATAAACCATTGGAAGTGTACACTTAACATTAATAACAATGTCACACCATAACAACACACCCACCTTCCTTCTGATTCCCACTTGTATGAACTAGGCATACTGAATGAATGTTTCTTATTCATAGCCAATCAAGGATTTTATTTATCACCGATTGACTTGTGACATCGTGAAAAAAATGCTATTAATCACATTTTTGTTTTTTCTGTTTCTGGGGTTGGCTCTGTTGATGAGGCACTATGTGAATGAGTGAGTGAGAGTGAGAGAGAGAGAGAGAGAGAGAGAGAGAGGGAGAAGGGGAGAGAGAGAGAGAGAGAGAGAGAATGTGTGTGAGAGAGAGAATGTGTGTGAGAGAGAGAGCAAGCGAGCGAGTGTGTGTTGTGTGTTGTGTGTGTGTGTGTGTGTGTGTGTGTGTGTGTGGTGTGTGTGTGTGTGACAGACACAGACACTGAGAGACAGACAGACAGAGACAGAGGGAGAGACAGAGAGAAAGTAGAGAGAGAGAAGACAGACAGAGACAGACAGACAGACAGACAGACAGAGTTCTTTCAAATGAATAAAGCAATATGAGTATCTTCACCACTTGTGACTAAGTGCACAGTTACACTACAGTACAGTAGCGAGTAGCACACACAATTCACGACATATGGAACCGAAAAATATACTAAAAATTCAAATAATTTTCATTAAAGCATTACCTCGATGAGCGACAGGTATTCTTCTTTCATTCGCTGAAACCACTGCTCGCCATCTCTCGGGCCGGCCCTGGTTTTCAGCAACGGAATCTGAGCAAGGGTCTTTTTCGTCGCCTCGTCCACCATCTTGAAATGCAGCAGAAGGCAATATTACCACCACTTCCGGCAGACGACAGAAAAACCATAGGTGCATGACATTGAGAGTACTTTTGATTTAGATACTTTTTGTTTGTTTGTTTCGTTCTTTCTTTCTGTTTTTCTTTGATTTGATTTTGTTTGTTTGTTTTGTTTTTGTCCCTCTCCCCCCATTAATGAAATTGGCATCCGTAGCAACAGGCCGTATTTTTGCTTTAAATTAAGATGAATTGAAATCTACAGTTTAGATTAGGAACAGGGTGTCTCGAGTTAATCAGGATTAGGATCATATTTCTTGCTCATTATCTTTGCCACAAAGTAAGTTATTGCGTCAGACACAATGTTATACCAGGTAAAATTCAGACTTTGTTTTGATCAAGTTAAATATATTAAAAGAGAAAGAAAGAAAGAAAGAAAGTCTGAAGAAAAACAAGAGGTCAGTCATACACCCCACTCCAACCCAACTAAAAATGCAATGGTCCATCACACATATCCCTGCCTTTATTGTGTGTTTGTTTGTTGTGTGTGTGGTGTGTGTGTGTGTGTGTGTGTGTGTGTGTGTTCGTGTAAGTGAGTGTGTTGTGTGTGCGTGCGTGTGTTTGTGTACGCCATTGTGTGCATATGTGTGTGTGCATATGTGTGTCTGTGTGTGTGGTGGTGGTCTTTGATTTAATGTCTATTCACTAAAGTGATTTTAGACAAAAAAAACAACAACAAAAAAAGGGGGGAGGGAGTGATAGAGGAGGAGTGAAGAGGATATTTGAAAATTGTCAATTTTGAATTTGAGAAAAGATGATCCAGAAAACAACTGTTTTGAAGAGGGGAAGGTAAAACTAACAAATAATGTTACCATAATTATCGATTTAAACAAACAAACTAACAAACAAAATTAGTAAATATCCGGAAGAAATGAATAAAAAGTAAAACTAATAATTGACTAACCACAACAGTGAACAAGTCAAATAACATTTTAAAGGTAATTCGCTATAGGACTTTTTGACAGGCTAACAAAAAATTCATACAGTAATGATGATGAGGCAAATATGTCAGAAACTGTACTCACAGATAGTGTTGGAATATGTCGTTTTACCCTAACGCAAGAAAGAATATGACTATGTGTTATCTTCTTTCCACACAGACACACTATGTTATTGGTATATTTTGTTTTGAATGCATCAAGTTTCCATCTGTACATAAGGGACTGTATAGTTCTGCTGGCATGAAGCTGCTTAAGTATTTTGCTAACTTCAAAGTTCATGTGACATTTATCATACTTTTTCTGTTTTAATTGGAACTGCTTCCAGACGTAGTTGTCCACTAAAGTGTAATTCTCGTGCAACGAGAGAGAAAGCTGGATATTGTTTGAATCTGGTGAGTTATTAGCTCCCCGTTTGGCAGCCCTGTCAACTTTATCATTATAACTAAAAGAACTATGAGAAGGTATCCAGCAGAAAGTAATATCAGTGCCTCTTAAAGATAAATTATGAATCAAGTGACTTATTTCCAGAATCATTTCTGATCTTGTTTGTAATTTTGATAATTCAAGAGCCTGAAGTACTGATTTTGAATCAACGCAAAGAAGTATCTGAAAACAATACATCAGAAAGTTTAAAGCCATTAATATTGCAAAGAGTTCAGCTGTAAAGATAGATTTATCAAGTCCTATGTAGAAAGATTTTTCAATTTTGAGAGCAGGTATTAAAAACGCTGAGCCTGCTTTTCTTTCAATTACTGATCCATCAGTGTAAATTTTCAAATGATCAGAATATACGTCGTCTATATGACACTTAACCTGATTTGCCAGTAAGTTTATATTGTCTCCTTTTTTTTAAATTAGTGTGGTGTACGTCAAATCGTGCTCTTTGGAGTTCCCAACTGGGTACTGGCAAAACGGAAGGTCGTATAGATACAGGATCTACGTGAGTGCAAAAGTACATAATGCATACGCATATGAAAGACATCATTCTATTACATAAATATATGCACACAGAGACATGATTACATACGTATGTAATATAAACGTGCATGCATGCCTAAATGCTTGTGGAAAACACACACACACACACACACACACACACACACACACACACACACACACACACACACACACACACACACACACACACACACACACACACACACTAAGACACAAAACATATACTCAGGTACGCAAATACACGTACAAACGCTTAAGCGCGCTCTTGCTCCGATGGTCAGCCTGCCTCGCCACGTCGGTCGATGTAGTGCAAGTATCTCCATGGTATGGGATTGATGCTTACCCAGGTCGTTGATGGATTCTTTGAGTCAATCTTTAGAGCGTTTCTTTTGGCCACCAAGTGAGCGCTTCCCCTGGCTCAGTTCTCCATACATAATTTTTTGGTGGTCGATTTTCAGGCATTCTCACCATGACTCCAGCCCATTTCTACTTGGGCTTAACGAAAGATTAAGTTAGAGCAGCACCGAAAAAGATGAAACCAGGAAAAACCCCAGGACCAGACAGTATTACTACATAGATGATTGAAGCCCTGGAGGAATTTGGTACAGAAAAAATATCAGTCCTCCTAAATGAAATTTATGACACTGGCAAAATCCTCAAAGATATAATATCAAAATCAATTTTCATTGCTGTTCCAAAGAAAAAAGGGGCTATAGAATGCGAATTTCATCGCACAATCAGCTTGATGAGTCATGTACCAAACCCCTATTAAGAATAACCATGATGAGGACAAGGAATAGACTCAAAAGAGAAATTGCAGAAGAACAGTGTGGATTTGTCGAAGGGAAAGGAAGTATTAATGCCATATACACCCTAAGAACTATCATAGAGAGGTCAATTGAGTTGAATAAAGATTTATATTTATGCTTTGTTGATTATACCAAGACGTTTGATCGGGTAAGACATGAAGAATTGATCAACCAACCAGAAAGACTCAATATTGATGGAAAAGAGGTACGAATAATCAGAAATATATATTGGGAACAAACAGCTGCAATGAGAATAGAAAACGATATAAACTCTTTCTTTCCAAAACACCAAAAGAGGAGTCAGACAGGGTTGTGTTTTGTCGCCAGATCTGTTTTCACTTTACAGCGAAAACATCATGAGAAACCTGGAGGAATACCCTGGACTAAAGGTTGGAGGAAAAATGATAAACAACATTCGATACTCAGATGACACCGTGCTAATTGCAGAAAATGAAAGGGACCTACAAAATCTTGTGAATATACTAGAAATAGAAAGCAAAGGTATGGGGTTGGAGTTAAATAGCAAGAAGAACTGGGCACCAATTTTTCCATCTCCTGTTCGCATCGATTTTGATGGTGTCAACATTTTCATGTCAACCCCAATAAAGTCCAATGAGTCCTGTCCTGACAGCCACTATCGTTGTTCTGGTACATTCAATGACTGCCTGCCTGTCTACACACGATGCAATGGAATGTACGACTGTATAGACCATGAGGATGAAGAGGGATGTAATAAACTGACTTGTCCAGGATTCTTTCGATGCAGAACTTCCATAATATGTCTTCATGGTGACCACCTGTGTGATGGCTGGCCTCACTGCCCACTGTATGATGATGAAATGTCGTGTGGTGTGACCTGTCCTATGGGCTGTCTATGTCAAGATCACACATTTCTGTGTCACCAGCCTATCTCTGCTCACCTCTTCCCACAGCTCCGTTACTTGGATGTCACAGGTACAGGAATCAGTCTGATGTGAGTAATCATACCTATCTTATTCACCTTATTCTTGTCCAGTGTTCATTGACTGTCCTGTCCCACATGAAGTTGTCCAACTTACTGTTTCTTGATCTCACTGGCAACAGACTATAATATGTCAACGTGACTTATTTTGTTAGTCTAAGAAATCTACAGAGACTGTCCCTGTCCAACAATCCTGTTACCTCACTTTATTCTGATCCCTCATCTGGCACTGAGCAAAGCGCACTCACAACGATAGATTTGTCATACACCACATTTAAAGTGTTTGACACGGAAGTCTTGTCCAAGTTCTTGAAATTGCGGACATTGAATTTAACATTTACCATGATCAATACTGTCAGCTCAGGTGGTTTTCGGTTTACACCAAAGTTAGCAGCATTGTACATGGAAGGTAGTCCTGTGAAAAAAATTCCATCTAATATATTCAAAGATCTCGTCCATCTCCATGTCATATCGACACTGAATTCCAAATTGTGCTGCAATGAAATACTGCCACATAACTTTGATGATACGTTTTGCTATTCCCCCCAAAACGAAATTTCATCATGTGAAGATTTACTTCAATCAGTAATGTATCGAGTGTTTCTCTGGCTGATCAGCTGTCTGTCAGTGACTGGTAACATCTTCTGTTTTGTTGTACGTTTGTGTACACAGAAGAAAACGTCTTCAAGTGGCTTCAATGTGTTTGTCACCAACCTGACTATGGCTGACTTTCTAATGGGTGTCTACGTTGCTATCATTGGTGTGGCTGACGAACTGTTCCGTGGTAGATATCTTTATTATGATGACATATGGACAAGCAGTGTGACCTGTATGGTGGCTGGTTTTCTGTCTCTGCTGTCCAGTGAAGTATCAGCTCTGACCATCTGACTCATCACACTGGATCGTTTCATTGTCCTTCAGTTTCCATTCAGCACCTTACGATTTGAGAGAACATCAGCAGCAATGGCTTGTCTGCTGACTTGGTTGGCTGGTTGGCTTATTGCCTTGTTGCCTTTACTTCCAATGACATCACACTGGGAGTTCCACAGTCAGACAGATATCTGCATTCCAGTCCCAGTCACTCGTAAAGTTTTCAAATGGCAATTTTATTCCTTTGGTGTTTTAATCGTCTTTAATTTCATTCTGTTTGTGTTGATCTCAGCTGGCCAAGCTTTTATTTACTGGTCAATACAAAAGAATGCTCTGAGAACTAACACGACCAAAGCATCACGAGACATGACCATAGCGCGGCGGTTGATCACTGTAGCTGTAACAGATTCCATGTGTTGGTTTCCCATAGGACTGTGTGGATATTTGGTAATGGCTGGTATTCCCATGTCTGGAGAGGTAAATGTTGCCTTGGCTATCTTTATTTTGCCCTTAAACTCTTTTCTAAATCCCTTTGTATATACCTTTAACACACTGACAGAAAAACGAAGAAAGTCCCGAGAGACAGAGCTGTTAAAGTGGTGACAATCTTATGCTGATTTGCATGACAGTACACAACTACATTGCTGAGTGGCTCCGTGTTATACCCAGGTATATGACAGTCTGGGGTACCTTAAGTATAGTATCACTGTTTGTTAAACAGAGTATAGTGACATTCTCTTCTGTAAAAAAGATGGACACTTCCCAGTGATATTTCTCGATAATCTTATTTTACCTCATCATTATCATTTGTCTTCATCCAGCCTGCAAATGAGGATAACAACGTAAATAGGGGTTCCTATGGAGCATTTTCGTCCGGTAGGGATCATCATGTCACGCAGGTGACACCAAACCGTCAGATAGCTACTCCGTTAAATCTAAAGAAAATCGCAGCATGGACTGTGAGGACATTGCTGCAGGGGGGGAAATTAGAGAATGTCAGAATGGAAATGGAAAGGCTTAACATTAGTATTTTAGGACTATGGGAAGTGAGATGGAAGGGGGCAGGCATGATAACACCAGGAGAGTATACAGTATTATATTCTGGTGGAAACTCACATGAAAGAGGAGTAGGCATCCTAATGAACAGGGACAAATCAAAAGCAGTTAGGGGATACTGGGCTGTGTCCGACAGAGTTTTGCTGGTTAAATTGGGAGGCAGGCCATTTGATATCAACATCATTCGGGTGTATGCACCAACATCCACAAGTACTCAGGAAGACATCGACTACGAAGTTTTAGAGATGGCCAAGGTCCAATGTAAATCGCAAGAAGTTACAGTCATAATGGGAGATTTTAATGCTAAAGTGGGACACGATAGGGTGGAGGATATAGTTGGACCTCATGGCCTCGGTACACAAAATGAAAGGGGAGGGAAACTTGTAGAATGGGCACAGATGAATGAGTTCATAGTAGGAAACACCTGGTTTGAGCAGCCTAATAGAAGAAAATGACCTTGGATGTGTCCAGGAGATAATACC
>JAPXFY010000034.1:8797461-8899961 GCA_030674185.1 Monoplex corrugatus
AATTGTAATAATAGAGGTAATGGTGATTAGTATGTTGATGATAATGATATTGATAAAGACGACGATGATGATGATGGTATGCTTATGGGCGTTAAATATTGATGTATATATCAATAAAAAAAAAATAAAAAAAAACACTCTAATTCTTCACTCGAACGCTCACTCACAGTGTGAGTTGATCTGATGGATGTTTCAGCATATCAGGCTTCAGGCCCTGGTGTGAGTCTTTACGTGGGATAGAAGTTCAGTCCTGAAGGCACATGTTCTTCTGCAGCTGCTGCATGGGAAGCGTTCTGAGGCCTTGGGTTCTGCTGATATAAGAGGTTATATCTGTCATACCATGAATAATAAAGTGTAGGAATTGTCTGTGTTTATGTCTGTCACTGTTGATACGAGAGGTTTTTTCCATCATACTATGAATAGTTTGAGCAGCCTAATAGAAGAAAATGGACATGGATGAGTCCAGGAGATAATACCAAACATCAAATTCACTATATCCTGACCAATAAAAGATTTAGAAATTCTTTGTTGACAGCAAAATCATTACCAGGCACAGTCTGCAACAGTGACCACAGTCCTGTAATGGGAAGATTTAGGCTAAAATTAAGGAAAAGGAAACAGACCAAAAGCAACATCTAAGTAAATCTTGGACTCTTAAAGACAGATGAAGCGACACGTGAAAAAATAACGTACATGTTCATAACCAATTCAGTGCTGTGGAAGACGTTGATGACAGTGAGGAACAATGGACAAAGTTGAGAAACTCGATAAATGAAGCTTGTGAAGAAATTCCCAGAGTAGACAGAAAAGCAAAAAAGAACTGGATGACAAAAGAAATGTTTAGCTTGCTGGAAGAACAGAGAAAGGTAAAGGGAAAAGAGGAAAGATACAGGAAGACAAAGAAAGAAATCAGAAAAAAAAGGCAAAATGAAGCTAAGGAAGCTTGGCTGAAAACAAAGTGCAAAGAAATAGAAGACCGACACAAAACAGATCCTCAGGATATGTACAGAAGAATTGAAGAAATTGTCCACAGGAAAATACATGCACAGCAACTGGTTGCTTAAAATCGAAAGATGGTACGCTTATCATGGAAAAAGATAAAATATTAGAGAAATGAAGAGAGCACATGGAAGACCTTTTCGAAGATGACAGAAACAAGGAACACTTTATAAGAAAGAACGTTGAAGGACCACCCATAATGAAAAATGAAATTAGAGCAGCACTGAACAAAATGAAACCAGGAAAAGCCCCAGGACTTTGGTATTGAAAAAATATCAGTCCTCCTGAATGAAATTTATGACACGGGAAAATCCTCAAAGATATGTCAAAATCAATTTTCATTGCTGAAAGAGAACAGGGGCTATACAATGCAAACTGCATCGCACAATCAGTTTGATGAATCATGTAACAAAAATACTATTAAGAATAATCATGATGAGGACAAGGTTTAGAATCAAAAGAGAAATAGCAGAAGAACAGTGTGGATTTGTCAACGGGAAAGGAACTATTAATGCCATATACATCATAAGAACTATCATATAAAGGTCAATCGAGTTGAATAAGGATTTATATTCATGCTTTGTTGATTATATCAAGGCTTTCGATCGCATAAGACATGAAGAATTGATCAACCAAGTAGAAAGAATCAATATTAATGGAAAAAAGCTACGAATAATCAGAAATATGTATTGGGAACAAACTGCTGCAATGAGAATTGAAAACGATATAAGCTCTTTCCAAAATATCAAAAGAGGAGTCAGGCAAAGTTGTGTTCTGTCACCAGGTCTATTTTCACTTCACTTTACAGCAGGAGAAACCTAGAAGAATACCCTGAATTAAAGAACGGAGCAGCAAGGAAGTTTCAGTCTTTTCATCCTGTTTTTTGTATCTGGTGTTTGTTTGTTTGTGATCTTACGCTTGACGAAAGCCAGTTGGCCGAAAATTTGCGCCTGTCCTGTCCTTTCGTATTAAATACACGTTCTAGTTCTTTTTTCATGTTTTTTTTCTGGTTCCTAATCATAGTCAAACCGTTTTTGAAATCTTGTCAAACAATATTAATAACCACCTTTTTGATAAAAAAAAAATCTCAGACATGTGGGTGATCTTGACTATGTCATTGTGACGTTGAGGAAACTTCACGTGTAGTAATACTTGATGCACGAAGACAATGTTCGACTGTCACAAGAGTAAAAACAGAATTGAAATATTGTTAGAAGTTCCCGAGAAAGTGATGTTCTTAGTCAGTGTGACCTTGACCATAAAACATCGTCCTCCAAACTTAAACCTTCGTGATTTTTAACAGTCCATACGCTTTGACACTACCGTGAGTAAATACCCATCCAAAAATCAGCTGAGGAAGCCTTGGTAATACGTTTCGATAAAAAAAACAACAGACTAGACACAGACAAACAGACGCATTATCATTGGAAAAAATATTATATTACACCTCTAACATTATGATAATGGACCCTGTGATAATATTGGATGGCTCTGTCTCTCTGATTGGACACTGGACTTGTCTGGTTAAAGATAAAGTTGAATGTGGAGTAGCACCCACTGTGGCAAAACAGGCTGAATCTTGAGTGGCAGTCCTTGGCACAACTGATACGCATGCAGGCTGATGGCTATGACTTGGTGGTGAATGCCAAAGCTTTCCATCTCTCTCTTCTGTTTGACCACAGCTGAGTTCGTTTCTCCTCTGCCATGGCGATCCTTGCACCTACAGCCTGTCTTCAGGCGCAGCGATTTATAGCTGTCTCTTCCCAGGTGTCCAGACTTCAGGTCACGTTTACAAACGCCCCTTCATCACAGCAATGGGCGCCCTGTAGTCTGGGATCCCGCAGTGAGCTCTCCGTGCAGGATATCTTTGGGATATGGCCATCCTGCATGCTGCAGACGTGGCCAAACCAGCAGTGTCGATGATGATAACAGTAATAATAACAGTGATGATGACAAGTATCATCATCATCATCTTCTTCTTCTTCTTCTTCATCTTCATCATCATCATCGTCAGCATCATCATCATCACCATGATAATGATAATAATAATGATAGAACAACATCAATGATCATACCCATAATGATAACAATGATGAAAATGATAATGATGATAGCATTTGTAAGACATATACTACACGTCATTATTGAAGGGCCAGGAACGTTTTTGAGTCAATTTTTGAAAGGAGAAATAACCTATTTTCTCTTACTCTTTTCTCCAATTCGTTGCCGTAACTGAATGGATAAGAGCTCAGACAACATTGCAGTTTCCTTTTGGCACGTGTTTGGGGATTTGCCGATTTGCAATGGGCGGCCCAAGGAAGACAATTTCCACACGAAATTGTCGAATCTTCAGCAGGGTCTCTCTGACGACGCAGGCAAGGTAGCGACAAAATTCGCTTTGCACGTGCAAGGCAAGCCCTTTTTGAACACTACTCCAGCCAAAGTTGCCCGCAGACGAGGATAAAAAGGACCCGTTCTTGGTTCGTTTTAACCATGCTTGCAAGACGACGGATGACGGATGAGCAGCGGGGGAGAGCCCTCGCTCTGCTTGATGAAGGCCTAGCGCAGCGGGAAGTTGCTAGACGACTTGAAGTGTCGCATTCCACAATCCAGAGACTGCTGGAGCGCTTCAATGAGACTGGAGCAGTCCAGGAAAGGCGTCACACGGGTCGACCCAGAGTAACGACAAGACAGCAAGACCGCTACCTTGCCCTCTCCGTCCTGAGGGAAAGGGCATCCACTGCGGTGACCTTGAGGGGTCAGCTGAGGGACGCAACAGGTGCTAACATCAGCTGCAGCACGGTGAGAAGACGGCTACATGAGGCAAACTTGAGGTCACGGAGACCGGCCGTCCGACCCGTGCTGTCACCGGTCAACAGAGTGCGCCGCATGACCTGGGCCAGGGAGCACGTGACCTGGACAAGGCAACAGTGGGCCCGGGTCTTGTTTTCGGATGAGTCCAGGTTCACCCTGACCTTTAACGATGGCCGGGCTCGGGTGTGGCGACGTCAAGGGGAGAGGTTCGCTGACGCCACTGTCCAAGAGCATAACCGGTACGGCGGCGGGTCGGTGATGGTGTGGGGTGGCATGAGCCGTGGTACCCGGACCCCCCTGCTCCCCATTGACGGCATCCTGAACGGGGTCCGGTACCGGGACGAGGTTCTGGCGGCCGTGGCACTGCCTGCGCTTGTGGACCTTGGTCAAGGCGCCATCTTCCAGGACGACAATGCACCTGCGCATCGAGCACGCCTTGTGACCGACTTCCTGGAGCAGCATGAAGTCGTCCGTATGGCCTGGCCAGCGTGCTCACCTGACCTGAACCCAATTGAACACCTCTGGGATGTGCTCGGGAGGCGCATCAGGGACAACCACCCCCCACCGGGCACCCTGGCCAGGCTGGTCGACATCCTGCAGATCGAGTGGGCGGCCATCCCTCAGGACACACTCCGTACCCTTGTGGGGTCGATGCATCGGCGCTGTGAAGCATGCATCCAGGCTCGGGGCGGACACACGCGATATTGAAAACAGATTGGCCAAATCTGACACTTTCTGTTTTTTGAAAAGGGGGGGATGTTCCTTTAAATGCATGTGCTGTTCACTAATGGGTCATTGTGCTAATTTCTTTTTCCAAAACAGGTGTGGAAATGATGAAATAAAACATAGAATCAATTCTAAACATTGTCAATTATTTCAACTTAAAATTAGAGAGGAAGGAAGAAGTGGCCCTTAAATTATGATTAGGAGTATATGTTGATACATAAATCAAACCAAAACACACATTCTCATTCTTCACTCAAACTCTCACTCACACAGTGTGTAGATTTGATGGATGTGTCAGCATACTGGTCTTCTGGCCTTGGTGTGAGTCTTCACGTGGGACAGAAGACCAGTCCTGAAGACATGTTCTTCTCCAGCCACTGCTTGGGGCAAGTTCTGCAGCCTTGGTTTCTGCTGGTACAAGAGGTTATGTCCGTCGTACCATGAATAGTAAAGTGTAGGAATTGTCTGTGTTTATGTCTGTCACTGCTGATACAAGAGGTTATGTCCGTCATAACATGAATAGTAAAGTGTAGGAATTGTCTGTGTTTATGTCTGTCACTGCTGATACAAGAGGTTATATCCGTCATATCATGAACAGTAAAGTGTAGGAATTGTCTGTGTTTATGTCTGTCACTGCTGATACAAGAGGTTATATCTGTCATAACATGAAGAGTAAAGTGTATGATTTATCTGTGTTTATGTCTGTCACTGCTGATACAAGAGGTTATATCTGTCATACCATGAATAGTAAAGTGTAGGATTTATCTGTGTTTATGTCTGTCACTGCTGATACAAGAGGCTATATCTGTCATAACATGAATAGTAAAGTGTGGTGATTGTCTGTGTGTATGTCTGCCACTAATGACAAGCGCATATCATAGGATGAATAAAGCTTCTTGCCACTGATGGCAAACATGCCCAGAAAAGGTTAATTCAACATTGTCGTTTGTCTACAAATGTGTGTGTGTCTGTGCGTATGTTTGTGCGTGTGCGTGTGTGTGTGCTTGTGCTTGTGCGTGCGTGTGTGTGTGTGCTTGTGTGTGTGTGTGTGTGTGTGTGTGTGTGTGTGTGTGTGTGTGTGTGTGTGTGTGTGTGTTCCCGTTGCCCTTAGTGACAATCACCGTGCACGATACCCACAAAGAAGGTCACTGACTTCTGACTGTGCCGTGGTGAGTGACATGACCCAATCAAACAATACTGCATAGTTTGACTGGTACCAGACACGGTTTCTGTTGTCCCACCAAAGTGTTTGTCTTGTTCTGTGCACACCAGATAGTCTCATGATCAGACATACACATACACACAGGAAACAACCATAATATCTTTAACAGTTTCATCCCATAAGAATGCAGAACATAATTATTCGTGGCTGCACAAACCAGGAAAGTGTCAATACTGTGTCGTTTAATTGATACAATGCACATGTCGGATATATCTACAAGCCACAGAACTGCGCGTGAATGAATGCAAGCAAACACATACAGACAGAAACAACCATCAGTTGCGATTGTCTGATAACAAGTAAAAAAAATCCTATAGAGTCTATGACAGACAGTACATGTGTGTTCATACTTTCTTTTCCCCTTATGGTGGACTTACTACTATGACCTCTTTTTTTTTATTCCAATTTTTTTGATCGAACAAGGTTTGCACAAACAATGTTACAACATTCTTACTGTACATGTACATAGGGGTAATCATCAATCACATACTCAATGTCAATATCTAATACAGTGCATAATATAAGCTTTAAGTAAACTTATTCCTTCTGTTTATCATTCTATGCTGTTCAGCATAATATACATAGTCATCTTATATAGTGTTTAATGGCAGTTACATTGCAGAACTTTATTGAGCTGTCCACACACCGTTACATTATATATATATATATATATATATATATATATATATATATATATATATATATATATATATATATATATATATAATTGGGCAAGCGCAGTTATACAACAATCACCTTGTGGTCAATGTCGACTAAATTTAACCAAGGCTGCTATAAAAACCATACATTTCCTTGGCAAAAACTTATGTAATTGTATATGTTTAATACATGACTTCTATTGACAAAAACCTTTTATAACAATATTTAACTCCTTTTGTTTTAATCGGTATGTATCAAATTTGTGTATGATGCCCATTTCTGTACAAATTTATCATATTGCATGTTATTGTTAAATACATATCTGTCTGTCTCATAAGCTTCTTTTAGATCTCTTAAGAATAAATGAAGTGTTGGTTTTACTTTCCTTATTCTGCATTTGTAAATAGTATATTTTGCTAATAACAAAATGTGCAAAAAAACAATTATCTGTTTTTGTTTTATTGTCATTTCCAAAGAGTACTAATAACTGATTTAGTTCCAATCTATCACAATTTGTACATTTTCCTTTTATGTATTTTGTGAATTCTGTCCAAAAACTTTGCACATGTTGACATGATCTCTTAATGCACGTTTACTTCAAGGCGATGAAGGTATGATGACACTGAACGATTCATAGGTAAAGCAGTGTACACACAGTAGTTTAAATGTCATTTGGTTTATCGATCCAGTCTATACACACAGTACATAAGGTAGAACTGTCTGTGGCAGTATTATCATTTGGTTTATCGATCCATGCATTCCACAAGTGTGATATCCCAGTCGTTACAATGTCAGACTTCTGATTCAAAGATCTGAATTCCATTCTGTCTGGTAGTGTCTTCCTGGTGAACTTTAATGGTTGACAACTTTTCTATCAATCAGATCCACATGTGTGCAGACCTGCTAGTGACTGAATCCCTGTAGTGTGCACGCACATGTAGGACATCAAAATAGGTGAATGAAATATTTAAAAGTGTTTTATTTGGGATCATCGTCATAACAGTAACTACCCTTGTGCTTACCTTTTTTTTGGAAAGGGGGGGGGGGGGTGTCCATTTTCTACGCCACCTTAATGGCCACAGAAGCTGACAGTTTTTACGATGTGATGATGATGATGACAATAATCGTGACGCTATGCAGTTCCATCTAGGGTTGAGATTTCCTGACAGGGCTGTAATCTACACTTACTATGATTAATACAGCCGGGCGTCAACCAGGCCCGAGAGATGCAGACACCTGCGGGTTGGTGAGAAAATTTTAACAGCATCCCCAATGAAGCTTCCGTGAAGTAGATGAGACGCGACTGTGCGGTCGCAGTCTTCCCATGGGTCCATAGCTCGCTCAAATCTGGGTAGAAGCTGGTTGGCACCAAACAATCGCACAACGATGTTTGAAGAGACCATTAGGAATTCGAGCCAAGGACCTTCCAGTTGGTATCCATTCATAAATTTTTTTAAGATATGTTCATGTGCAGTGCTTTGATTTTACAAAACAGAGCAAAATATCAGCACCATCACCACGAATACCCAGTATACACCCTTCTACAAACAGGGTACGATTGCGTCCATTTTGTGGGTAGAGAAAAGGGCAGTGCACTTAAAAGCCCCCCCCCCCCCTTTCCCTTACAAACACACAAACATCAAACATCAACATAATATCAATGTCAGATTTGTGTTGCTAAGTGCCGTTGGTTTCTATATTATGGCTACTTCCTGTGCCATAAGGTAATAAAGTTTCGTTGAATTCTTTTTTCTTCTTTTTTTGTCCTAAAACGTTTTTATGTATTTATGTTTTGCTTTACAATCAACAGACATCAACAAAAATGTGGTGACAAAAAATGTTAAATAATAACGTTTTTCTTTCTTTTTCTTTTAATCTTGCTATCATACCAGGATCTTAGACATGACTCATATCATTTGTACACAATACGACCTCAATCAATAACGCTAGTAATTGTGAATATGACGCTGCCGATGGCAGTGGTAGTGGTGGTGGTCGTGGTTAGAGAGAGAAAAAAAAGAGGGAAGAGCAGCACTACTGGAAATGCGAGTTGCAGAAGAATCAATGTTAGTAGTGATAGTGGTGGATAATGTGGCAGTAGTAGTAATAGTGGTTGTCGCAACACTTACTTTGGGTTTTTCGGTTTTTGTCTTTCATTTGTTTTTGTCTTTTGGTCTAAATCTACGTACTGCAAACAGACCTAAAATTGATGTCTACACACATGCACACATTATAGGTCTTCTTCTTCTTCTTCTTCTTCTTCTTCTTCTTCTCAGTCTTCTTCTTCTTCTTCTTCTCAGTCTTCTTCTTCTTGTCAGTCTTCTTCTTCTTGTCAGTCTTCTTCTTCTTCTTCTTCTTCTTCTTCTTCTTCTTCTTCTTCTTCTCTTCTTCTTCTTCTTCTTCTTCTTCTTCTTCTTCTCAGTCTTCTTCTTCTTCTCAGTCTTCTTCTTCTTCTTCTTCTCAGTTTTCTTCAAATTCTTCTTCTTCAAATTCTTCTTCTTCAAATTCTCTTCTTCTTCTTCTTCGATTTCGTCTTCGATTTCGTCTTCGTCTTCGTCTTCGTCTTCGTCTTCGTCTTCGTCTTCGTCTTCGTTCCTTCGTCTTCGATTTCGATTTCGATTTCGATTTCGATTTCGACTTCGACTTCGACTTCGACTTCGACTTCGAGACTTCGACTTCGTCTTCGTCTTCGTCTTCTTTTTCTCTTTCTCTCTTTCTTTCTCTTTCTCTTTCTTTTTTTTTTCTTTTTCTTCACTCCGTCTTCTTCTTCTTCTTCTTTTTCTTCCTCTTCTTCTTCTTCTTCTTCCTCTTCTTCTTCTTCTTTTTCTTCTTCCTCTTCTTGCATACATTTTAAATCTTTAAAACCCCTGAATTCTCATAGAACGTCTGCAAACGCACACACACTCACAGAAGATACTCGTCGTCGGCCTCTTTACATCTCAGGAGATGATAGTCTGCACCAGGAGGCGTTGTGGTCATGACATGCACTTTCTGCTGTGGCTGTGCAGGCCAATTCTTGCGTGGCAATCTCTGTCACATCTGCCACACACAAACTGAGTCGCTGTTGTTTGGTTTCTGGAACGTCGCTTGCAAAGAGCCCTTTTCTCATCTGCGCTTTCTGCTCTCCTCCTCTCCACATTCACAACGCCTTGCTGAACGGCTGTCCCCCATGCCGCCCTGTCGTCCGCAAGAGCCTGGGTCAATCCCTGAGCTTCTAAGGTCCCTTTTGCATGCGTCTACAAAGCGTAGCTGTGGGAAGCCTGGATTCGCTTCCGGTTTGCGAGTTCGCCGTAGAGAACGTCTTTTGGTATGCGTCCATCCTCCATTCGACGCACATGGCCAAGCCAGCGTAATCGGCATTGGCTTAGGAGGGCAAAAATGGTCTGTAGGCCCGCACGACGGAGGACCTCTGTGTTAGTCACCTTGTCTTGCCATTGGATGCCGTGGATGCGTCGCAAGCAGCGGAGATGGAAAGTGTTGAGCCTCTTTTCTTGGCTGGCGTATGTGGTCCAGGCTTTACTAGGGTAAAGAAGTGTGCTCAACACACATTCTCTGTACACCTGCATTTTCACAGTGTTCACAGTGAGACAACTGTTGGACCAGACCCGCTTGTTCAGTTTAGCCATAATTGATGAGGCCTTTGCAATTCTGGTGCTGATTTCAGCGTCCAGAGAGAGTTGTCGCTTATGGTGGACTCCAAGTACTGAAATTTGTGGACAGTATTGAGGTCGTAGTCTCCAATGTGTCGTGATGGTGGTTGATGTGTGGTTTGGTGGCTAGGTTGGGATTTAATAGCTTGGTTTATCGATATATTTAACGCCGGCAATAAACCCCTAAGTTAACCACGTACATGCACTCCGCTTGTCTCAGTCCCTTCAACACTTAGTTTCTCAAAGGGTGACGATTCCGGTCCATATCGACGTTCCAATGCTAGGGTTTCCAATCTCTTAGGAGTCTCTCGATGCTTGGCATGGCGAACAGGCGCCGAATGAAACGACCGCCGAACGACGCGAAGATGCTCGCTACAGCAGACGTGGAGTCCTGCAAAGGGTGGCGCCAAGGAAACAAGCCGAGTAGAATGGCTAGGCCATAGGCTCGTGGCGTGGAAGTACCGCCGATCTTGCTGGAAGACGCAGCCATAGAAGCCCCACTAGTTGTGGAATTGTGGAATAAAATTCCTTTTGAAATTAAATTTACTAACAGCATTAACAAATTCAAAAATTTCCTGGACGATGACGCAGAATTCAAAATTTTATCTAAAAAAATAGACTGAAGCAGATTTGCTCATGTATGAATATTAAGGCATGCTTTTCAGACCTCGAAGAAGAAAGCGTAAAACAAAAAAGATAGGGTGTTAAAAGGCCAGAAGGCCTAGGCTACGAGCCAGCCCTCAGCTACTACTACTACTACTAGTTGCAACTGCCTCGGACGCTCGTAACGTTACCGGAGCTCAGACACGTGCACCTCATCGTAGAGCCAGGACCAACATGGACAGCAACGACGACTGGTGCAGGACACTGGTGATTTTCTCCCCTCACGCTGGTGAAACTAAGAACACAACCTCCCCTACTGATCCGTAGGTATATAAACAGCTATGATTAGACATGGCAGCAAAACTTATTCACTTGTAAATATATTGATGAACCAAGCTATCAATACCCAACCTAGCCACCAAACCACACATCAACTATAGCAAAGGAGAGCAGTCAACTATTCACTGCTGGTTACATGCCGGACAATGACACCTACACTCTAGACTTCCATATAACAATGTTGACAAAAATTGAATGACTGACCACTGCATCCACAGCATAACGACTGTAGCAGAGGAAAACAGGCGTCGATTCACTCCTGGTTACATGCCAACAAAGACACAGCCACTCTAGACTTCATATAACAACGTTGACAACATTTGAAATGACTGACCACTGCACCCACCGCATACCGACTGTAGCAGAGGAAAAACAGGCGACGATTCACTCCTGGCCACATGCCAACAAACATAGACCTCTACCTACTTCTAGGACATGAAATCTATCTACAAGCGGTGCCTCTGACCAGAAACTGGCCCTATCCACCCAACTGCAAACCGTCCATAACAGAGGGGCAGCGAACACCAACTGACTCCTCTTTACAACACAAAACTCTTCTGACCAGAAACTGGCCAGACCCCACCCCCCTAACTGCAAACTGTCCGTTGCAGAAGGGGCCCAACACCAACTGCCAACTCTTTTCCTGTACAGCCAACACAACAAGTTCACAGAACCCTGTTCACAGAAACCAGCACCAAAAACACACACAATTTACACACACACCAGACCCACGTAAACCATAACTTAGGCCATAAACACGGGTTGGCTGAAACATCTAAGGTACATCTAAGCCAAGAAACATCTAAGGTACATCTAAGCCAAGAAACATCTAAGGTACATCTAAGCCAAGAAACATCTAAGGTACATCTAAGCCAAGAAACATCTAAGGTACATCTAAGCCAAGAAACATCTAAGCCAAGGTACAAAAATCAAGTAAAAACACACACACAGGCACAGGTAAACTGTAACTGGACAGGTGAGTTTTGACCCAGTTGGCCAAGACTCCACACACACACTGACCCAACCAAACACCCCTGTCCCCAAATGAGAAGAAAAGGGAGAGAAAAAAATGAACAAAACTGCCGTGACACTTTGAAATAATGAAAACGTGTCGGACCAGGAAATTTAGCAGTCCAGGAAAGACAAGACATGGTACAAAGTTCAGTCAAAGTAGGCATCTATGAAATATTCTGCAGTTGACTTTGGAAAGCTTGTTGTACTTGCCAACAGATATATCCCACAACAAATCCACCCACCGGTAAGTCCATGATAAATCTTCTTTTCTTTTGTGTGTGTCTCCAAATACAGTTCACAGACTTTCATAGCAGATTGGATGTAGACTCCAGACATATTCTGCATGCTAGGAATCATTCCACAAGGTTTTGTTGGTGCTACTCTCTTCAGATGAAGTGTACAGGAGACATTGCAGAGACAAATCTCATGTGTCAGTTCTGCACTTTCGGACACCCAATGTTCATGCAGTTCACTACAACAAGGAATTCACTGGTCAGTTTGTGGCATGGACTTATCATTATCAAGGAAACACCAAGACACATTGAATCTCGACATTAGTTGCCTGGAAACATCTCTTACTGTGTGTGTGTGTGTGTGTCTGTCTCTCTTTGTGTGTGTCTCTCTCTGTCTCTCTCTCTCTTTCTCTGTCTGTCTGTCTGCCTCTCTCTCTGTCTCTCTCATTGTTTCTCTGTCTGTCTGTCTGCCTCTCTCTCTCTTTCCTTGTCTTTCTCTGTCTTTCAAAGTCTCTGTTTCTATTTTTCTGTCTGTCTCTCTCTTTCACTGTGTGTGTGTGAGAGAGAGGGAGATAAATAGATAGATGATAGATAGATAGATAGATAGATAGAGAGATAGAGATGAGAGAGAGAGAGAGAGAGAGAGAGAGAGAGAGAGAGAGAGATCTTGTTGTTGGCTTTCTCTCATTTCACATGTTCTGTCCCTTCAACATAATTCTCCTTACCATCACACACACACACACACACACACACACACACACACACACACACACACACACACATACACACAACACACAACACACACACAACACACACACACACACACACACACACACACACACACACACACACACACACACACACACAACACGCATGTGCACTACTATGAATTTTTTTAAAAACTTATACTGCAGTCTTTACACATTCACGTTGTCTTGAATGAGGAATGTTGCTTATTAGGCATTCATCTTGTCAAAAAAACAAATTCTGAGTAAAGTTCGCACTGAGCAGTTCATACTGTTCATAGCCAGGATAACTTAAAAAAATATCAGAACTGATCAGTTCATTTTGTTCATATCTATGATAACTACACGTGATATCAGAACTGATCAGTTCATACTGTTAATAGCCAGGATAACTACAAAGATATAGAACTGATCAGTTCATACTGTTAATAGCCAGGATAACTACAAAGATATAGAACTGATCAGTTCATAGTGTTTATAGCCAGGATAACTACAAAGATATAGAACTGATCAGTTCATACTGTTAATAGCCAGGATAACTACAAAGATATAGAACTGATCAGTTCATACTGTTAATAGCCAGGATAACTACAAAGATATAGAACTGATCAGTTCATACTGTTAATAGCCAGGATAACTACAAAGATATAGAACTGATCAGTTCATACTGTTAATAGCCAGGATAACTACAAAGATATAGAACTGATCAGTTCATACTGTTAATAGCCAGGATAACTACAAAGATATAGAACTGATCAGTTCATACTGTTAATAGCCAGGATAACTACAAAGATATAGAACTGATCAGTTCATACTGTTTATAGCCAGGATAACTACAAAGATATAGAACTGATCAGTTCATACTGTTTATAGCCAGGATAACTACAAAGATATCACAACTGGTCAGTTCATACTGTTTATAGCCAGGATAACTACAAAGATATCACAACTGGTCAGTTCATACTGTTTATAGCCAGGATAACTACAAAGATATCACAACTGGTCAGTTCATACTGTTTATAGCCAGGATAACTACAAAGATATAGAACTGATCAATTCATACTGTTTATAGCCAGGATAACTACAAAGATATAGAACTGATCAGTTCATACTGTTAATAGCCAGGATAACTACAAAGATATCACAACTGGTCAGTTCATACTGTTTATAGCCAGGATAACTACAAAGATATCACAACTGGTCAGTTCATACTGTTTATAGCCAGGATAACTACAAAGATATCACAACTGGTCAGTTCATACTGTTTATAGCCAGGATAACTACAAAGATATAGAACTGATCAATTCATACTGTTTATAGCCAGGATAACTACAAACGATATCAGAATTGATCAGTTCATAGTGTTTATAGCCAGGATAACTACAAAGATATAGAACTGATCAATTCATACTGTTTATAGCCAGGATAACTACAAACGATATCAGAACTGATCAGTTCATACTGTTTATAGCCAGGATAACTACAAAGACATCAGAACTGGTCAGTTCATGTTTCTAGCCAGAATCATCATCATCATCATCAGGTGCCTTGCCGCATTGCGTTGGCTATTATGGACTTCTATCTGTCTCTATCTCTTGTTGCCTCAAGCATCTCTTCCACCCTCCTTGTCCCCAGCCACTCTGCAAGTCCGTCTAGTATCTTCTCCCTGGGTCTACCCGGTGCTCTCCTTCCCTCCAGCTTTCCTGTTGTGACTAGGTGTTCCAATTCTCCTTTCCTCACAAAATGGCCTATAAATGTTGCCTGCCTTTTCCTAATCTTCCTTATGAATGATGTACTTGTGTCTGCCTCCATCAAGACTGTCTCGTTTGTTTTCTTTGCAATCCTCGGAACTCTCAACATCCTTCTTAGAAACCACATCTCAGCTGCCTGAATCTTGTTCTGGTTTTGCTTGTTGACTGTCCACGCCTCGCAACCGTACAACAGTATTGGTTCTATATAACATTCCAGAACTCTCTTCCTGATGTTAATTGATAGGCATTTGTTCGTAAGAATGCTTTCCATCTTCTTGAATGTATAGCCAGAATAACTACAAAATATTGAACTGATCTGTTGATACTGTTAATAGCCAGGATAACTACAAAGATATAGAACTGATCAGTTCAAGTTTATAGCCAGGATAACTACAAAAATATCAGAACTGATCAGTTCATATTGTTCATATCATGATAACTACAAAAATATCAGAACTGATCAGTTCATATTGTTCATATCATGATAACTACAAAAATATCAGAACTGATCAATTCATACTGTTTATAGCCAGGGTAACTACAAAGATATAATAATAATAATAATTACAATATTTATATAGCGCAAAATCTTGATAAAATCAAATCTAAGCGCTGAAGCAGACACACACGCACGCACGCACGCACGCACGCACACACACGCACGCACACACACACACACACACACACACACACACACACACACACACACACGCATGGCTATAAATGGGGAGAAAGAATAAAAGCAATAAAAGCAAGAATAAAAGCAATGGAAAATTATAGAGAGCATAGCAAATACAATTATATATTATCACCATGTGATTCCCCTCCGAGCGGAGACAGGCTGCAGAGGGGGGGGGGGGGGGTTGAGTGAGGTTAGGATTTTATGCGGAGGAGAAAAGGTGAGTTTTGAGAGCGGACTTGAAGGAGACAAAAGTAGGTTGCTGACGGACTGAGAGAGGAAGTTTGTTCCGGGAGAGTGGACCAGAAACGGAGAAGGCTCGTGGACCATAGGTATTGAGCTTAGTGCGTGGAAAGCGAAAAGTCAGAGGATCGGAGGCAGAGCGGAGGGTACGTGAGGGAACATAGATCTCAAGTAGGCTTGACAGGTAATCGGGGGCTGCGTTATTGAGGCTTTTGTAGCACATGGTGTCTAGTTTGTACTGTATGCGTTTTGATACAGGGAGCCAGTGAAGTTGTGCCAGGAGAGGAGATATGTGGTCAGCTTTTTTCTTTTTGAGTACAAGGCGTGCAGCATTGTTTTGAATGCGCTGTAGGATGTGAATGATGGAGGCAGAAAGACCAGACAGGAGTGAATTGCAATAGTCAATGCGAGACATTATGAAGGAGAGAACGAGTTTTGCAGTTGTTTCGACAGAGAGATACTTCCTGATCAGCCTTATACGATGGAGATGATAGTAGCAAGATCTGGCAGTTTGAGAAACAAAGTTGTTCATGAAGAGGGTAGAGTCAATGCAGACACCAAGGTTTTTAGCTGAATCAGAAATTGGGACTGATGTTTTACATAATGGGAGAGAAAGAGGAGGCAGCTGAGAAAGTTTCTGACGGGTGCCAATGAGGATAGCTTCTGTCTTGTCGTCATTAAGCTGAAGTTTGTTGAACGTCATCCAGTTCTTAATGTCCGAGTAACACTCAGTGGTGCGAGTCAACAGGCGCTGTATATTATCAGGTGAGTCACTGTCTTGAAGTTGGGTGTCATCAGCATAGAAGTGGTGTTTTATAGAGTGGGAGTTGATGATGGTGGACAGGGGGGAGGTGTAAAGAGTGAAAAGAACAGGGCCAAGGACAGATCCTTGTGGAACACCACAGGTCAGGTATGCAGGTTGAGAGTAAGTGCCATTGATGAGAACAGTTTGTTTTCTGTTTGATAGGTATGAAGTGAACCAAGACAGAGCAATGTCAGAGATGCCAAAAGTATGATGAAGTCTAGAAAGGAGAATACCATGGTCAATGGTATCGAAGGCTGCAGACAGATCAAGGAGTGTGAGGAGAGAGACTTTGCCAGTATCAGTTGCAAGGAGGAGATTGTTAGAATGTGTAGTAGGGCAGTTTCAGTGCTATGGCACTGAACAGTTCATAATTTTAAAAAAACATAAGAATTGATAATTTCATAATGTTCATAGCCAGGATAACTGCAAAGATACTGAACTGATCACTTCATGTTTTTAGCTAGGATAACTACGAAGACAACAGAACCAACCAGCCATTCTATCGACAAACAGCGCCCTACTACAGTGCAGTACTCTCTGTCTTACCTTACACATTGATTCTGGCTAAGCTATCTGCACTTTATAAATGCACCATGAAGATCACGGTCACAACATGGTGAAATAAAGGAACATTTTGATGTGGTCAGAGTGCTGACTAAGAGCGTATGGTAGTGGTGGTGGTGGTGGTGGTGATAAACCGGTTTGTTTTACATATTTCCCTCCGCATTTCTCAAGCTTATTAAGCTAATAAATCATCGCAATAAGTAAAAGCTACAAACGCTGGTGTTCATCAGAACCCATAAATCTTTTGCTGTTGTGGAAGTCACGAGTTTTCATGGGTGGAGGGCAATAAATCACAGGCAAAATAAAGCGTTCTTTCGTTGTGATTTTCGCGCGTGTTATATCTTGTCAATAAAAACATCTCTCACACTATTGACAAAGAGATCAACTAACTCAGATCTGGTCACAACTTAAAGGATGGGGGACTGTGATGGTTTAAGTGTAAGACTGTTGACTACAAACAACGTGAACACATCAACACACACATATAATCAGTACATGTGAAGCCATAAGGGCTGTGTCAATCGTTCTGTTCTCAGCGTATACTGAACCACAGAGAAAAAATACTTCTCAGAGCTCCTTGTTGATAACTAAGTTAGATACAGAAATTGTCAAGATACTGAATAATCAGGATTATATGCATATCCTAGGTACACTTTATGCTAAGAAACTAATTCATTCAATACACATGATTTGGAACTTGCTTTTTCTGTTACATCCACATCTGCAAATCTTGTAGACTTGTAAAGAGGGAAATATTACTCTAAATTGTAAGTCTTAAGAATGTGTAGATATAAATAATAATAATAACAATATGATAATAATGAAAATAATACTAATAACAAAATAGCATGATACTTAAAACAACAACAACAACAACAATAATAATAATAATAATAATCTGTAATAGCATAATGGCAAAGAAGCAATACATGTCAACCCTTACCACTATGATAACAACCAATATAACAACACAATGTTAAAGAAGAAATACATGTCAACCCTTACCACTATGATAACAACCAATATAACAACACACTGGTAAAGAAACAATACATGTCAACCCTTACCACTATGATAACAACCAATATAATAACACCGTGGTAAAGAAACAATACATGTCAACCCTTACCACTATGATAACAACCAATATAATAACACAGTGGTAAAGAAACAATACATGTCAACCCTTACCACTATGATAACAACCAATATAATAACACAGTGGTAAAGAAACAATACATGTCAACCCTTACCACTATGATAACAACCAATATAATAACACAATGGTAAAGAAACAATACATGTCAACCCTTACCACTATGATAACAACCAATATAATAACACAGTGGTAAAGAAGCAGTACATGTCAACCCTTACCACTATGATAACAACCAATATAATAACACAATGGTAAAGAAACAATACATGTCAACCCTTACCACTATGATAACAACCAATGAACTGTAATAACACAATGGTAAAGAAACAATACATGTCAACCCTTACCACTATGATAACAACCAATGAACTGTAATAACACAATGGTAAAGAAACAATACATGTCAACCCTTACAACTATGATAACAACCAATGAACTGTAATAACACAATGGTAAAGAGGCAATGAAATTGTTTCACGATCATATATCCATTTTGTAGGGTTATTAGACATGACTGCCTCACTAGTTTAACATACACAATGGCAAAGAAGCAATACAGATGTATTATGATGATGTATCCACTTTGTGGGGTTATTGGACATAACTGTCTCACTGGTTTAACATACAAAATGGCAAAGAAGCAATACAGATGTATTATGATGATGTATCCACTTTGTGGGACGATTGGACATAATGTCTCCTTGGTTTAACATACACAATGGCAAAGAAGCAATACAAATGTATTATGATGATGTATCCACTTTGTGGGACGATTGGACATAACTGTCTCCTTGGTTTTACATACACAATGGCAAAGAAGCAATACAGATGTATTATGATAATGTATCCACTTTGTGGGGTGATTGGACATAACTGTCTCACTGGTTTAACATGCACAATGGCAAAGAAGCAATACAAATGTACTATGATAATGTATCCATCCATTCTTACACAAGTGCATACAACACTTCCACGAACAATCGGACATACACACAGGCTCACAAACACACGCACGCACACACACACACACACACACACACGACACCACACACACACACACCCACACACACACACACACACACACACACACACACACACACACACACACACACGACTCACACACACACACACACAAACACACCAACACACTAACACACACATACACATCGACTCACACACGCACGCACGCACGCACACACACATTAACACACAACACACACACACACACACACACACACACACACACACACACACACACACACACACTCACTCACACACATTCACTGACATAAACACATATTACAGTTGAATAACGTAGGTCTTCAGAGCAGGTTTTAATGAAATGATTGAAGCTGAATGTCTGATGTGGACAGGGAGTTCGTTCCATACTGATGGACCTTGGTAAGCCAATCTACATTGACCACAAGATTTTGTTTTGAAAGGTAGAAAACAAGAGACACTCTGGAATCATAAAAGAAGTGAAGTTTTCTGTGTGCTGTATAGATCTTAAGAATGTGAAAGAGATATAAGGGCCTGTTCTAGAAACAGATACAAAGTATAACAAGGAAAGCCTTAATGGATTATGGATTATACAGAAAGCCAATGCGATAATTTGAAAAGATGGGGAATATGCTTACATTTGGGAGGTTTGAAAACAAGTATAGCAGTATTGTTTTTTAACTTTCTGGAGACTGCAAACAAGATATTTCGGAAGACCAACTCAGAGTGCATTGCAATGGTCAAGGTAAGATAGACCAAACAAGTATTTAAGTGGCATCAGTTGAACATTAATAGCGAAGAGCATTTTTTTCTTGCGTTCTAGGTGGGCGACTTTGAAATAAATTGGAACTGTTTTGTTTAAAGGAAAGTGATGCAATGTGGCATCAAAGTTACGTACATACTGCTAGAATAAAATATCACTGCCATTGATAGACATGGCAGATGAAAAAGAATGACATGTTTGGAGTTTTGGTGGAAAGATGAGCGTTGCTTATTTATTATCATCATTCAGGTGATGTTTAGTCTCTATCATCCAAAAATCTTATTTCACCTATATGATACTGGGTGGTAGGAATCACCTGATCAACATCTGTGAATTTGGTACAGTGATAAAACGTTCACGTGAGAATAAATGAGAGGCAATGGCACTAAATACTGGTTTAATATAGAGAACAATACAGGTCCGACACTTCCCTGCTGCTTCGTCCAGTGTGAGAAAAAGCAGCAGGTAAGTTTCAGTCTTTTTCTCCTGATTTTTGTATTTGGTATTTGTGTATTTATGATCTCACGCTTGACAAAGGCCAGTTGGCCGAAAATTTGCACATGCCTTGTCTGGTTGTATTAAATATAGTTTCTTATTCTTTTTTCGTGTTTTATTTTTTCTGGTTCCTGTTTGCTTGAATGTGGGCAATCACCCTTGTTTGAAAATGAGTAATGTTCACAAAAACTCAGCTTTTATGGTGCATGTAGTGCGAATCACTTGTTGCTAGGGCTCTACAAAAGACAAAATGATATAATAACTTATCAACCTGTCTAATAAAGTTGTGCCGTTTGCTGTTATTTTGCATGATGCGATTTCATGCTTTTTACTAATCATCATGACTTCAGTCTTCTTGCTGTTTAGTTCCAACCCCTTACCTTTGCTGTCTATATTTCTAGTATATTCACAAGGTTTGTAGGTCCCTTTCATTTTCTGCATTTAGCACGGTGTCATCTGCGTATCGAATGTTGTGTATCATTTTTCCTCCAACCTTTAATCCAGGGTATCCTTCTAGGTTTCTCGTGTTTTCGCTGTAAAGTGGAAACAGATCTGGTGACAAAACACAACCTCGTCCGACTCCCATTTTGATATTTTGGAAAGAGCTTATATCGTTTTCTATTCTCATTGCAGCTGTTCCCAATACATAACTGATTATTCGTAGATCTTTTCCATCAATATTGAGTCTTTCTGGTTGGTTGATCAATTCTTCATGTCTTACCCGATCAAACGTCTTGGTATAATCAACAAAGCATAAATATATATCCTTATTCAGCTCAATTGACCTCTCTATGATAGTTTGTAGGAAGTGTATGCATTAATAGTTCCTTTCCCTTCGACAAATTCGCACTGCTATTTCTATTTTGATTCTATTTCTTGTCCTCATCATGATTATTCTTAATAGGATTTTTGTTACATGACTCATCAAACTGATTGTGCGATGGAGTTTGCATTCTATAGCCCCTGTTTTCTTTGGAAGTGCAATGAAAATTGATTTTGATATGTCTTCCGGGATTTTTCCAGTGTCATAAATTTCATTTAGGAGGACTGTTAATTTTTCATACCAAATTCCTCCAGGGCTTCAATCATGTAGGTGTTACAGTTTACCTATGATCATTATAGTGTTTGAGTTGACATGTCATCCTCCCTCCCACTTTGTTTGTTAGTTTTTGCTTCTTGTAGTCTCTCCGTCTGATATGTTTCCATGTTAGTCATTTGTAATATGTATTGTTGTTGTTAGGGATTGACATGTACTTGATTTACACTGTATGCCTTCATATCTTGTTTTTAAATGCAGTTGATCGCTTGACATACATATATGGAAACTGACATTTCATTACAATTGACATACATATATGGAAACTGACATTTCATTACAATTGACATACATATAAGGAAACTGACATTTCATTACAATTGACATACATATATGGAAACTGACATTTCATTACAATTGACATACATATATGGAAACTGACATTTCATTACAATTGACATACATATATGGAAACTGACATTTCATTACAATTGACATACATATATGGAAACTGACATTTCATTACAATTGACATACATATATGGAAACTGACATTTCATTACAATTCTCTTTTATAACTGATCAGTTTACATACACATATGGAAATTGACAATTTATGTCAATTCTCTTTTATAATTTCTATAAGGTGGCATAGGTTACAGTTAATCTATCTTCATCATTACGTAAGTTCACGTGTACGTGTCTCTCCACCCACATCCCCACCCCTTCCTCACTTCCCTCAATTGTTCTGTGCGCTTCGTTCAGTCCCTACTTTTCGTTTATAATCGGCCATGTCTCCTGTGGCTTCTCTTGATAAAGACAGTCACTGCGATGTGTGTACAGCTGTTTAGTCTTCTTGACCACAGGAAGATTCAGGTTTTAAGGAACCTCTCTCTTGAGGGTAGCTCTGTTCCTGCTGTCAACTTGCAGAAATTAATATTTCTTTACTTTAGGCTCAACAACATGGAACTCCCTTTCAGTGTTTTTAAAACACAGTAAGGTCTATTTCATTTCATGAATACCTCAGCACATATCTCTTTCAAAAACCCTCAATCATTTCTGTAGTAATATTGTCTGGTCCTGGGGCTTTTCCCGGTTTCATCTATTTCAATGCTGCTCTAACTTCATCTTTCAATATGGATGGTTCTTTAACGTTCTTTCCTATAATGTCTTCTTCGTTTCTGTCATCGTTAAAAATGCCTTTGACGTACTCTCCCCATCTATCTAATATTTTGTCTTTTTCCGTGATAAGCGTATCATCTGTCGATTTTAAGCAACCGTTGAAGTGCATATCTTTTTCCTGTGTGAGATTTCTTCAGTATTTTTTACATACCCTAAGGATCCGTTTGTGTCGGTCTTCTGTTTCTTTGCACTTTCTTTCCAGCCAAGTTCCTTTAGCTTCATTGCACCTACATGTATTCCTGATTTCGTTATTTATCTTTCTGTATTCTTCCTCTTTTCCCTTTGCCTTCCTCCATTCTTGCATCAAGCCTGTAATTTCTTTTCTCATCCAGTTCCTTTTGTTTTTCTTTCAACTCTAGGGGTTTGTTCACACGCTTCATTTATCGAGTTTCACAACTTTGTGCATTGTTCCCTCGCTGTCACCAACGTCCTCAAGAACACTGGATTTGTTTTGAATATGTACGTTAAACTTTTCACGAGTCCTTTCATCTGTCTTTGACACTCCAAGATTTAGTTTCATGTTACATTTGGTCTGTTTTCTTTTCTTTAGTTTCAGCCTAAATCTTCCCATTACAGGATTATGGTAATTTGCGCAGTCTGTGCCTGTAGTGGTTTTGCTATGAGTCAATAATTTCTAAACATTTTATTGCTAAGGATGTAATCAGTTTGATTTGATTTTTGTACTGTGTCCTGTACTATCTCCATGTCCATGTTCCCCTTTTAGGCTGCTCAGACCGGGTGTTTTCCACAATGAACTCATCTATCAACAAGTTTCTCTCCGCGTTCATTTTGTGTGCCAAGGCCGTGAGTTCTAATTATGTCCTCCACCCTCTCCTGTCCCACTTTAGCTTTAGAAGCTCCCATTATTACAGTAATATCTTGTGATTTACATTGGGCCTTGGCTGTCTCTAATACTTCATAGAAGTTGTCAATTTTTCTTGAGCACTTGTGGATGTTGGTACATATGTTGGATGATGTTGATATTTAATGGCTTGCTATCCAACTTAATTAGCAAAACTTGTTATGACACAGCCCAGTATCCCTTACTTGAGTTTGACTTGTCCCTTCCCATTATGATGCCTACTCCTCTTTCAAGTGTGTTTCCACTGGAATATGGTATTTGATGCTTGCCTGATATTATGATGCCTGCCCCCTTTCATCTCACTTTCACTAGTCCTACAATATTGATGTTAAGCCTTTCCATCTCCATCTTAACATTTTCCAATTTTCCCCTTTGCTGCAGTGTCCTTATATTCCACTTTACAATTTTGATAACGTTTGCTTTAGTGGCAGTAACTTGCTGATGGTCGGGTGTCACCTGCACAGCATGACGGTCCCTACCTTTGTCATTCCCACAACAACTCACAAGGCAGCAGGATATCATATTCTGTCAGGGTTTACTCCCTTATCCTAAGTCTCTCCTTAGATAACCACAAGGCAGTTGTGTTTTTTGTCTGTCAGGGTTATTCCCATAGCCTTGGTTTCACCCAAGACACCCACAAGGCAGTGGTGCTATTTACCAATAGCTGGGGGTCTGATTTGTGGGCAGCAGGCCATGTCCACACGCCAGTGGGCCTGCGTGCCGCACGTCTGGGGGCCAGACCTCTTCTGAGTCCTTCCAGCTTAGCCTGAGTCCATGAGGTGCTCAAATACCACATGTCGCCACAAGGAGGCACCACGTATGGCTCGCTTATGGAGTAGCTATGTATTGACAGAGAGAGACGTGCACATTCTGCTCTCCTTTCCTGCATAGATGCAAGCAGCAGTGCTAACCAGCAGTACAAGCTGAAAGCGAGAGGTGACAAGCACGCAGTCACTAACCAACACACTAGATGCATCACATCAACCTTTTGACACATCACAGTCACATACATACATGTATTACCATTAGTATTATCATGATTGCTGTTTAAAGCCCAGCCGACCACACAGAACCATATGCACAGTGTAATCATTTCATAACGTACACAACACCTCATTGAAAAAAAACAACTAAGTACACATGTGTATGCTTTTGTGCGTACAAACATATGGATATATATATATATAATATATATATATATATATATATGTAAATATATACATATATATATATATGCATATGTATATATATATATATATGTATAGATACAGATATAAATATGTATATAGGTATTCATGGAGAGAGTTCTGTTGGGATTTTTCTTTGCCGGGTGGAGGTGTGCGGGGCTGCCATGTAACGTTGAACAAGAACATTCAGTACCAAAGGAAATATAATGATCCCAGTAGACTGTCTACAACGGAGCAAAGGAGTTCAGATCTGTTTGCACTCTGTCCTTCAGTTTGATCTTTTCTCAAACTCTTGACAAGTCATGGCTGACTCGAGAGTTATGGGCTACTTCACTTGTTCCTGTATCTCTCTTTTATTCAGTTGTTCAACTGCAGCAACAATAACAAAACACCATGTATGACATGCCGAAATCAAGACTGTCCAGACTTGGTGCTATAGATGGACAATTCATTTTGCATGTTTCAATATTCCAGTTCATGCTCATCATTATGTTGGTAATTGTTGAAAGCAGCACGCATCAACTCGACATTAACAACATCAACATCAGTAACACTGCTGGTCAACAGAAACTGAGTGAAATGTGTCCAGGTGTAGAATATCTTTTTAACAAAACTAACTTGATGATCGAACAGATCAATGAGTCAGAATGTCTGCCACAATCGCTGCCAAGATTTACAACACAGGAAGGGGTGATATATGGGCTGTGTCAAAAATCTACTGTTTACTGTAGTTTGCATATTCGTGTACCACAGGGCATGTTTGCACGTGCTCATGTTCAGAGACTAGCATTTTGGTGTGAGTCCAGTCAATGGACAACATGGTTGCATTACCCTAGTCGTCCCTATGAAAATTTGTTCTATACACAATGTAGTGTTTATTCACCTGAAGAATATCTATTTGACTTATTCACTAACAAATTGCTTTTTGTGCATCTCAATCTTCCTCGAGTTAAAATAGGAATTCAGTGGATCAAAAACCATGGCTTTGTCATAGGGTTTATGTCACCGCATTGTGGGTATGTGATATTACCATGTTCGCGCTACCTTTCCAATATCAAGCTCCTAAACGTTTCTAAGGAGCTGAAATCACCTGTAGGCTGTGTCATTATGGGCAGTTTTGAAACAGATTATAGACATACGTTTTCCCCATCATGTTTAAAACTAATTTTTATTGAAATAGATACAGGCCATCAAAGAACTTACAAAGCGTGCATGGAATATTACATTCCTCCCAAGGTCTTCCCCACTTCCAGTCTTTCTATTCATTATGAATATAGAAGGTCATGGCGCGATACAGCCCGACATAAAATGATGTTTTCTTTTCATTCGAAATTCCATCAACCAAACATGCTGTCCAATGGCTTGTTCAACTGTTCTGTAGACCATTATTCCAGCTTTCAGCACCACCTGGACTGTAACCTGAAGACAGAGTGTCAAGATGGACAGGATGAAACAGAACATTGTCCCTTCAGTAGTCCTGGTTGTCAGGGTCTGGTGGCTTCACGCAACAAGTGTTTTCATTATCAGAAACTTAATGCGAGAATATCCCGTCAAAACACAGAAATTACATGTATGAAGATGGGTGGGAAATTAGCCACATTAAAAACAAGGACAGAAATGGATGACTTTTTATATTTGTTCAAGGGAAAATATGGGTTCACATCATTTGTAAGAAGCATGTCAGGCTGGGACTCTCAACCCATTATGTACAGTAAATTTCGTCGATGGTCTGACAGCACAGTCATCTACAACACTGATCCCTCAATTTGCATCAGATCAATCGTGCCCTCAAGGACTGTCAAGTTTTTTTACATTTATAACATGCGTCTTTATTACCGTACTAATAAAGGACGTGGTGCTTGTAATGATCTGATATGTGAGACAAAATCACAGTCAGAAGATCATATCCGTGTGCAGACTGTTGTTTTTCCTGACTTATTTCCACTTCAAAGTAAGTCTTCATTTTTATCCATCTATACACAGACACAACAGACTTTATTTGAGTGTCCCAGCGGTCACGTGACAAATTCATTCTTATCATGTGATCCCAAAAGTCACTGTGGGACGACGGCATGTTCACAGGTTTGTGTGGTTTTGATCCTTAGTGTTGAAAATAACAATACAGTGGATGTTCCTAGAAAAAGCACAACTTATACCATCACCTTGTTTGAGTGTGACGATCACATTACAACAGTCCCTTACACTGTGGTGTGTGACTTCAGACAGGACTGTCCAGATAACAGTGACGAGTCATTCTGTGACCACCATTTTCACAATGGTTTTCCATGTGTCAATGGTCAGTGCGTGTCGTACAGCCAACGTTGTAATCAGCACTCAGACTGTCTGGATGATTCTGATGAAGTTGATTGTCCTGACACTTTGAATTCCAAGTACCTTTCAAACTACAGAAAACCAGACAAAAGACAATGTGTTTTCATCAACCTTGATGGTACAGGTTACTTTACTCAGCAGACACTGAATGTCGGTGAAAGATGTCCTGACACTCATTACCAGTGTACAAATGATTGGCTATATTGTCTCCCTGTCTACACACGATGTAACGGATTTTCTGACTGTACTTATGGTGAAGATGAACAAGACTGTGAGACAGTGACGTGTCCTGGTTTTTACCAGTGTAGAGCTTCTGTTGTTTGTGTACACACAGATCATCTCTGTGATGGCTGGGGTCAGTGCTCACAGCGAGATGACGAATGGTTATGTGACATGAACTGTCCTAAAGGTTGTCTGTGTCAAGGTCACTCTTTCCTGTGTCCTCAACCTTTCCCTGCTGACCTCTTCCCTCATCTTCGATATGTGGATGCCACAGGCTCAGGAATGACGCTGAATAATTTCAGCACCAATACTCATCTTATATGGTTGAGTCTTTCACATTGTTCTTTGGTCCATCTTGCAAATGTAAATCTGGCTAACGTGCAGTTTATCGACTTGACTAAAAACCGACTGCAAAACTTCAATATGAATTTCTTCTTTAATATGTTTAATTTAAAGAGTTTGATTTTAGCAAACAATCTTCTCCTATCTTTGACAAGCAAACCGTTTAATGTCTATTATTCAATAAGAAAAATAGACTTATCAAGAACACACTTAGAAATTATCAATCATGAATTCGTAATGTATTTACCTGAATTGCGACATTTGAATTTATCTTATTCTGACATCAGAACTATTGGGTCCACAGGTTTTGATCATGTTCCATATCTCGCTGAATTAGACATAAGAGGGAATCCTGTCAACAGCTTTAATTTAAACTTGTTGTTACAGTTGAATTATTTGAAAACTGTCAATTCAACTAACCACAGATTTTGCTGTAAGGATTTACATCCTAAGCTGCCCAGTAAGATAAAGTGTTTAACACGAAAACCTCTGCTGTCTTCCTGCACACACCTGTTACCTACTGAACTGTACAGATTTCTCTTTTGGTTGTGTAGCATGTGTGCTGTTTTAGGGAATTCAGTCTATTTTGTGACTCTGCTTTTGGCAAAGACAATATTTGAAGGAAGCTTTATCACGTTCCTTGCAAATTTAAATATTTCCCATATATACTCCTAATCATAATTTAAGGGCCACTTCTTCCTTCCTCTCTAATTTTAAGTTGAAATAATTGACAATGTTTAGAATTGATTCTATGTTTTATTTCATCATTTCCACACCTGTTTTGGAAAAAGAAATTAGCACAATGACCCATTAGTGAACAGCACATGCATTTAAAGGAACGTCCCCCCCTTTTCAAAAAACAGAAAGTGTCAGATTTGGCCAATCTGTTTTCAATATCGCGTGTGTCCGCCCCGAGCCTGGATGCATGCTTCACAGCGCCGATGCATCGACCCCACAAGGGTACGGAGTGTGTCCTGAGGGATGGCCGCCCACTCGATCTGCAGGATGTCGACCAGCCTGGCCAGGGTGCCCGGTGGGGGGTGGTTGTCCCTGATGCGCCTCCCGAGCACATCCCAGAGGTGTTCAATTGGGTTCAGGTCAGGTGAGCACGCTGGCCAGGCCATACGGACGACTTCATGCTGCTCCAGGAAGTCGGTCACAAGGCGTGCTCGATGCGCAGGTGCATTGTCGTCCTGGAAGATGGCGCCTTGACCAAGGTCCACAAGCGCAGGCAGTGCCACGGCCGCCAGAACCTCGTCCCGGTACCGGACCCCGTTCAGGATGCGTGGCGTCAGCGAACCTCTCCCCTTGACGTCGCCACACCCGAGCCCGGCCATCGTTAAAGGTCAGGGTGAACCTGGACTCATCCGAAAACAAGACCCGGGCCCACTGTTGCCTTGTCCAGGTCACGTGCTCCCTGGCCCAGGTCATGCGGCGCACTCTGTTGACCGGTGACAGCACGGGTCGGACGGCCGGTCTCCGTGACCTCAAGTTTGCCTCATGTAGCCGTCTTCTCACCGTGCTGCAGCTGATGTTAGCACCTGTTGCGTCCCTCAGCTGACCCCTCAAGGTCACCACAGTGGATGCCCTTTCCCTCAGGACGGAGAGGGCAAGGTAGCGGTCTTGCTGTCTTGTCGTTACTCTGGGTCGACCCGTGTGACGCCTTTCCTGGACTGCTCCAGTCTCATTGAAGCGCTCCAGCAGTCTCTGGATTGTGGAATGCGACACTTCAAGTCGTCTAGCAACTTCCCGCTGCGCTAGGCCTTCATCAAGCAGAGCGAGGGCTCTCCCCCGCTGCTCATCCGTAATCCGTCGTCTTGCAAGCATGGTTAAAACGAACCAAGAACGGGTCCTTTTTATCCTCGTCTGCGGGCAACTTTGGCTGGAGTAGTGTTCAAAAAGGGCTTGCCTTGCACGTGCAAAGCGAATTTTGTCGCTACCTTGCCTGCGTCGTCAGAGAGACCCTGCTGAAGATTCGACAATTTCGTGTGGAAATTGTCTTCCTTGGGCCGCCCATTGCAAATCGGCAAATCCCCAAACACGTGCCAAAAGGAAACTGCAATGTTGTCTGAGCTCTTATCCATTCAGTTACGGCAACGAATTGGAGAAAAGAGTAAGAGAAAATAGGTTATTTCTCCTTTCAAAAATTGACTCAAAAACGTTCCTGGCCCTTCAATAATGACGTGTAGTATATGTATGGGAATTCACATTAGCATAGTTGCAGTAGCCAGCGAATTAGGAAATGGAAAGTATATCTTTTTTGAAAAGATATGGATCAACAGTATAACCTGCAAGATAGCTGGTTTTCTATCTCTACTTTCCAGTGAAGTGTCAGTCCTGAACATTTGTCTCAGCACATTGGATCAAGTCATCAGATTTTGTTTCCCTTTAACCAGGTGGAGGTTCACTGGACATTCAACAACAACAGCGTGTGTCGTAACATGGTTTGTTGGAATATTGTTTTCAATGATACCATTTCTTCCTGGATTGTCACACTGGGGTCTTGAAGGCCAGTCTGGTCTGTGCCGTCTGGCTTTATTCGATTGTCATAATTGTAACCAACAATTCAGATGGTTCACAGTTGCTGTTTCATCTAACTCTATCTTGTGTTCTGTGGTCGTTGCTGGTCAAGTCATTATCTACAGAAGAACACCAAAATACCACATTACAGCTGATCCTACTAAAAGGTCATTGTATGCATCAGTCCATCTGTCACTGAAAATAATTATAACGACTGCTGCCTGCTGGCTGGACCAGGGTGATGTCCTTTGGTGGCTTTGCAATGATGGAGGAGTTTTATGTGACCATAGTTGTGTTTCTGTTGCCACTCAGTTCTACAATCAGCCCATTCCTGTATGTCTGGACAGTTGTAGCACAACAACGTCAGCAAGCACAAGAAGTAAAAGTACTGCACTTACTGAAATCACGGCTGTCGTTGTCAGGGAAAACGCTCATGAAACAAAAGGTCACATTGTGAAAAACAATGAATGTCCATTTTGGCAGTTTTGTGTCTAGAGCTATAGAGCAAAGTCATAGTCATAGTCAATGTCATAGTCCTTCAGATTCAGGATGGCGTGTATTTTATTTTTTAAAGAAGCACAATACGGAAATAAAGTCTGTATCAATATGTATTTTATACCACAGAGATTGTACATCAACATTACTATTACTGAACGTAAAATTGTCAGTAGCAGCTTTTTATGTCTACAGAACTGTACTGTTTGTGGAAATGGTGTATTTTAAGTGTTTTGTGAAAGTCAAGACAGAACAAAAGAGCAGACAAACATCCTAACTGGAGAATGGGGAAGTTTGTTGCACTGTGAGTGAGTGTGTGTGTGTGTGTGTGTGTGTGTGTGTGTGTGTGTGTGTGTGTGTGTGTGTGTGTGTGTGTGTGTGTGTGTGTGTGTGTGTGTGTGTGTGTGTGTGTGATCTATTTGTCGATTGTTGTCGATACGTCTATAAGTTTGTCATGATTTTGTCTACCTTTTATTTTGTTTCATCATCTGCTGCATCCTTAATGATTGGTGTATATGTGAGCGCTTGTATATTTGTGTGTTCTATTTTTGCTGTCGTCGTCGTTGTTGTTGTTGGCCATCATGCTGTGTGGATATGACTGTGTATGTATGAATGTGTGTGTGTGTGTGTGTGTGTGTGTGTGTGTGTGTGTGTGTGTGTGTGTGTGTGTGTGTGTGTGTGTGTGTGTGTGTGTGTGTGTGTGTCCATATGCGGGCATATGTGTATATGTGTGTGGTTACAATTATATGTTATTTCTCATATGGTACCTGTTTATTTATGTACATGCTTCTTTATTTATTTATTTTAGATATTTATTTATTCATTCATTTATGTATTGTTTATTCATTCACTGGTTCATTAATTGATTTACTTATCTACTTCCTCTTTTCTTTCCTCGAAAGTGGACGACCGATTGGCGGGGCTATGAATGGAAATATTGTTTTCATCTTGCTGATGTGCAATGGAGCCTTTGTACATTGATAGGTATAGGGGGTGGAGGGTGGGGGACTTTCTGTGATGTGAGATATGTTTATATTGAGTGGCTAGTTGTATTGTAATTCAGACCTTTAATTATCTATTTTACTTTATATATCTGTTCTTTTCTTTGAAGATAAGATACACATACCATTTCATGTAACCAAGATTGTTCCAATGATAAACTGATACATCATCATCATCATCAGGTGCCTTGCCACATGGCGTTGGCGATCATGGCCTCCCATCTGTTTCTATACCTTGTTACCTCAAGCACCTCTTCCGCCCTCTTTGTCTTCAGCCTGTCTGCAAGTCCGTCCAATATCATCTCCCTGGGTCTACCTGGTGCTCTCTTTCCCTCCAGCCTTCCTGTTGTGACCAGGTGCTCAAATCCTCTTTCCTCATAAAATGGCTTATAAATGTTGCCTGTCTTTTCCTTATGAATGATCTTTTTGCGTCTGCCTCCTTCAAGACTGTTTCATCGTTTGTTTTCTTTGCTGTCCATGGAACTCTCAACATTCTTCTTAAGAAACCACATCTCGGCTGCCTCAATCTTGTTCTGGCTTTGCTTGTTGACTGTCCACGCCTCACAAGCGTATAACATAATCGGTTCTATATAACATTCAATAACTCTCTTCCTGCCAGGCATTTTTGGTAAGAATGCTTTTTTTCATCTTATTGAATGCTGTTCTGGCTTGGCCGATTCTGTTGAATATTTCTGATGTGCATCTGCCGTCTGGTGAAATGATCGTTCCCAGATTTTAATTAAAACTTATCAACTTGTCTCAAGGTTGTGCCGTTTGCTGTTATTTTGCTTGAAGGGATTTCATGTTTTTTACTGATCACCATGACTTCAGTCTTCTTGCTGTTTAATTCCAACCCCTTACCTTTGCTTTCTATTTCTAGTATATTCACAAGGTTTTGTAGGTCCCTTTTATTTTCTGCAATTAGCACGGTGTCATCTGCGTATCGAATGTTGTGTATCATTTTTACTCAACCTTTAATCCAGGGTCTTCCTCTAGGTTTCTCATGATGTTTTCGCTGTAAAGTGAAAACAGATCTGGTGACAAAACACAACCTTGTCTGACTCCTCTTTTGATATTTTGGAAAGAGCTTATATCGTTTTCTATTATCATAGCAGCTGTTTGTTCCCAGTACATATTTCTGATTATCTGTTGATCTTTACCATCAACAATGAGACTGATATAATACTAGTAAAATGTTGGTTAGGTAAAACATAAGCTAGGTAGAACCTGAGGATCTGGCCAGCTCATGGGTTTATGTGCATGATTAAGTTTTGTGACATGATCACATGGCACCTGTGACGTTAACCATCATCATCATCATCAGGTGCTTTGCCTCATGGTGTTGGCGGTCATGGCATTCCATCTGTTTCTATCCCTTGTTGCCTCAAGCACCTCTTCCACCCTCTTTGTCTTCAGCCACTCTGCAAGTCTGTCTAATATCTTCTCCCTATGTCTACCTAGTGCTCTGTTTCCCTCCAGCCTTCCTGTTGTGACCAGGAGCTCCAAATCCTCTTTCCTCATAAAAGACCTATAAATGTTGCCTGTCTTTTCCTAATCTTCCTCATGAATGATCTTCTTGTGTCTGCCTCCATCAAGACTGTCTCGTTTGTTTTCTTTGCTGTCCATGGAACTCTCAACATTCTTCTTAGAAACCACATCCCGGCTGCCTCAATCTTGTTCTGGCTTTGCTTGTTGACTGTCCACGCCTCACAAGCGTATAACATTATCGGTTCTACATAACATTCAAGAACTCTCTTCCTGATGTCAATTGATAGGCTTTTGTTGGTAAGAATGCTTTTCATCTTTTCGAATGCTGTTTTGGCTTGGCCGATTCTGCTGGATATTTCTGATGTGCATCTGCCGTCTGGTGAAATGATCGTTCCGATTTCTATTCTCATTGCAGCTGTTTGTTCCCAATACGTATTTCTGATTATTCGTAGATCTTTTCCCTTAATATTGAGTCTTTCTAGTCGGTTGATCAATTTGTCATGTCTTACCCGATCGAAAGCCTTGATATAAACAACAAAGCATAAATATATATCCTTATTCATCTCGATTATGGCATTTATAGTAACTTTCCCTTCCACAAACCCACACTGGTCTTTTGCTATTTCTCTTTTGATTCTATTCCTTGTCCTCATCATGATTATTCTTAATAGGATTTTTGTTACAGGTCTCATTAAGCTGATTGTGCGATGGAGTTCGCATTCTATAGCCCCTGTCTTCTTTGGAAGTGCAATGAACATTGATTTTGATATATCTTTGGGGATTTTTTCAGTGTCATAAATTTCAGTTAGGAGGACTGTTATTTTTTCAATACGAAATTCCTCCAGGGCTTCAATCATCTCTATAGTAATGTTGTCTGGTCCTGAGGCTTTTCCTGGGTTCATCTTTTTCAGTGCTGCTCTAACTTCATCTTTCGGGGATAGTCCTTCAACATTCTTTCTTATAATGTGTTTTTTGTTTCTGTCATCTTCAAAAAGGTCTTTAGTGTACTCTCCCCATCTGTCTAATATTTTGTCTTTTTCCATGATTTTAAGCAACCAGTTGATGTGCTGGTCTTTTTCCTGTGGACAATTTCTTCAATTTTTCTGTATATACCCTGAGGATCCGTTTTGTGTCGGTCTTCTATTTGTTTGCATTTTGTTTTCAGCCAAGCTTCCCGAGCTTCATTGCACCTATGCCTGATTTCTTTGTTTATCTTCCTGTTTATCTCTCCCGTTTCTCTTTGCCTTCCTCCGTTCCTCAATCAAGCCTAGAATTTCGTATGTCATCAAGTTCTTTTTTGCTTTTCTATCTACTTTAGGGATTTCTTCATAAGCTTCATTTATCGAATTTCTCAACTTTGTCTATTGTTCCTCACTGTCATTAATCTCTTTCATAGCACTGATTTTGTTTTGGACATGTATGTTAAATTTTTTACGTATCACTTCATCTGTCTTTAAGAGTCCAAGATTTAGTTTAATGTTGCTTTTGGTCTGTTTCCTTTTCCTTAATTTCAGCCTAAATCTTCCCATTACAGGATTGTGGTCACTGTTGCAGTCTGTGCCTGGTAGTGTTTTTGGTGACAGTAAAAAAAAAATTCTAAATCTTTTATTGATCAGGATGTAATCAATTGGATTTTTGGTATTATCTCCTGGACTCATCCAAGTCCATTTTCTTCTATTAGGCTGCTCAAACCAGGTGTTTCCTACTATGAACTCATTCATCTGTGCCCTTTCTACAAGTCTCTGTCTCTTTTCATTTTGCGTACCAAGGCCATGAGGTCCAACTGTATCTTCCACCCTATCCTGTCCCACTTCAGCATTAAAATTTCCCATTATAATGTAACTTCTGGTGATTAACATTGGGCCATGACGTTAGTGCATACGATTAATTGGAAAAGTAAAACATGGGTGCTCACCCAAGTACTGATACAGTTTCGATTTCGGAGATTATCTTTATACATTTTGCCATCTATATCCAGACTGTTTCAAATAAACGAAGAGCTCATGCCTCAACGCTTTGCTTGCAGATAATCGTCTGCATATTGTTAAAAAGGTACAGTACTTCAATATGTGTACTGTGGCCTATTGTAATGTTCTGTGAATCACTTCCCAGTGTTCAGTGTCAGCCAAAAGATAGAGTGTAAAGATGGACAGGGTGGTACACTACGCTGTCTCTTCAACACCACTGACTGTCCTGGCGGAGTTTTTGTGTGTAACCGCTGCTACAAATACATCAGCGAACATATTCTGAAAAGATTTAACAGTTCTGCAATACGTGCAGAAAAAAGTGCCAATTATTGTGGTTTATTAGGAGGTAAAGTTGGGATCCCTACGTGTGGCGTCTCACCGGTTACAGTTATGGATATATTGTTTGGGAATATAACTAAGAAGGGATATGGCATTTTTGCTGGTTTATATATTGCAGGTAAACATATGGTTAATATGTATAGAAACAATATTATTAGCCATGATCGAACTGTCGTTTATCATGATACGGATGACACCACATTGAAACACAATGCAATACATAAGAAACTGTGCATTGCAGTTATTATAATATTTGGACTTGCTCTTTCAGATGTTCAAAACTGCAAAGCTGCTAGTAGATTACGTCATGGAACAATGTGTGAAATCAAGAACACATCAACAGAGCACCTTCGTCATTCAAAAACTATAACAATGAACAACACCAGATGTTTGCTGGACAGTGGACAACAGTCTCTGACCATGTGTTCAGATGGTCAGATGACACATACTTTTCTATTGTGTGGTTATCACCACAAGGATGTTTGTAGTCCAAAACACACATTTCCTTGTGTCTTTAACACCCATTCATCATACACAAACGACTCAGGTGATTCAGTAGATCATCATGGTATGTCAGTTCCCACATTTATGTGTGATGATAAAGACACTGTGGTATCATACACGTTGGTGTGTGACTTCAGACCTGATTGTCAGGATCACAGTGATGAGTCCTTCTGTAAACATCCTTCCTGTGTCAAGACATTTCGTTGCAGAAATGGAGAGTGTGTGTCCTATGACAATGTGTGTGACTGGGTGTTCCATTGTCAGGACAAAACAGGTGAAATGAACTGTGAATCTCGTCATGAGTTTCGTAATATGTTTTCACTCTTTTCCATCTCCTGCTCTCGTCACTTTTGATGGCACCAGAGGTTTTATAGCAACTTCAATGAACTCCAGTCAGACTTGCCCTGAAACTCACTATCGTTGTCCTGGCATGTATAATGACTGTCTACCTGTCTACACAAGATGCAACAACATATATGACTGCATTGACCACGAAGACGAAGATGAATGTGAAGACATGGTGTGTCCAGGATTCTTCAGATGCAGAGCTTCCAGAATATGTGTTCATGTGGATCATATGTGTGATGGATGGCCTCATTGCCCATTGCATGATGATGAATTATCCTGTGATATTATATGTCCAAAGAAATGTCTGTGTCAAGGTCTCACTTTTCTGTGTTTTAAAAATTTCTCAGTATCACTCTTCCCTCAGCTCCGCTCCTTGGATGCTACAGGTTCTGGTCTGAGTCTGTCTGATGTGAGTAACAATATCTATCTTATTCATCTGATTCTTGCCCAGTGTTCTTTGAGTATTTTACCTAACATGAAATTGTTGAATCTTAAGTTTCTGGACCTCACTGGAAACAAATTACAGCACGTCAACATGACTCACTTCCTTGACTTACAAAATCTACAAACACTGTCCTTGTCCAACAATCCTCTCACCTCACTGTACACTGATTCATCACTTGTTACCCTGCAGACAGCGCTAACTGTGATAGATCTGTCATATACCACACTGACAACGTTTGACACTAAATTTTTGTCAAAGTTCTCACGTTTGGAAAAACTCAATTTATCTTTCACTTCTATCCATACCATTAGTTCTGCTGGTTTTCAGTTTACACCACGTTTAGCTGAACTGTACATGGAAGGCAATCCATTGGTGACGTTTCCTTCTGATGTGTTTCAAGATCTGTCCTATCTATGTGTCATATCAGCAGAAAACTATAAACTGTGCTGTAAAGAAATACTCCCACATAATTTTGATGATACTGACTGCTACGCCCCAAAAGATGAAATTTCGTCATGTGAAGATTTATTGCAATCAGGAATATATCGAGTGTTTCTGTGGTTGATTATCTGTCTGTCAGTGACTGGTAACATTTTCTGTTTTGTTGTACATCTGTGTGCATGGAAGTCAAGTTCTTCGAGTGGCTTCAGTGTGTTTGTCACTAATCTGAATATGTCTGATTTTCTGATGGGTGTCTACATCACTGTTATTGGAGTAGCTGATGAAGTGTTCCGTGGTAAATATCTTTATTATGATGACACCTGGCTGAACAGTTTGGCCTGTAAAGTGGCAGGATGTTTGTCTCTGTTGTCCAGTGAAGTATCAGCACTGATGATTTGGCTTATCACACTCGATCGTTTCATTGTTCTGGCCTTTCCATTTAGCACCATGCGATTTGAGAGAACATCAGCAGTAATGGCATGCTTGGTGACTTGGTTAGTTGGTTGGTTTCTTGCCTTGTTGCCCTTACTTCCATGGACATCACACTGGGAGTTTTACAGCCAGACAGGAATATGCATACCTCTGCCTGTTACCAGACGACACTTTGAAGGACGAGTTTATTCATTTACTATATTGATCATTCTTAATTTTATCTTGTTTGTATTTATATCTGCAGGCCAAGCATTTATCTACTGGTCAGTACAGAAGAATGCCTTGGCAACTATTACGACTAAAGTATCACGTGACATGACCATAGCTCGAAGGCTGATCAGTGTGGCTGTCACAGATTTCATGTGCTGGTTTCCCATAGGACTGTGTGGACTGCTGTCTACAGCTGATGTTCCAATCCCTGGAGATGTCAACGTAGCCATGGCCATCTTCGTTCTGCCTTTAAATTCCGCTCTGAATCCATTCATATATACGTTCAATACATTGGCAGAAAAACAGAGGAAGTCCAATGAAGAAAAACTGTTAAAATGGCTGGAGACCCATGCTGATTTCATTGGAAATTAGTAAACGTGGCATTGCGTAAAAGAATTGGGGATTTTAATGTAACACCGAGATACATGTGTTAAGCAGCCACCTTCAGTAAAGCTAAGTACCGACTTATTGTTGCTTACCACCATGAAACTGATTATACAGTAACAAACACTGGAACATCTACCATTTCCACGTGGAATTCGTATTAGAAAGAAGTGGACGCTCATTCACCAAAACTGTCTGTACTCTGAATGATCTAATATCTCTCTTCAGTGTAATGATAGTATGAAAAATAAGCATGCATGAAAAGAAACCGAGGAGAATGTATGAGTTACGAAACGATCCGTTGTCTGAAATTCAGACTGTAAATGCATTGATGAGTGTTGCCTATTGATCATTTCTGTACTGTGATGGATTTTTGTTTGACTTTCTGCGGTGTGTTACAACAGGACTGCGTGTTGTGTGGTTTGGTGTGTTGTCAAGTTTGGTGTGACATTTGTATGTTGTGTGGTTTGGTGTGTTGCCAACTTTGGTGTGACATTTGTATGTTTTGTTGGTGTGTTGCCAACTGTGGGGTGACAGTTGTATGTTGTATGGTTTGGTGTGTTGCCAACTTTGGTGTGACATTTGTATGTTGTGTGGTTTGGTGTGTTGCCAACATTGGTGTGACATTTGTATGTTGTGTGGTTTGGTGTGTTGCCAACTTTGGTGTGACATTTGTATGTTGTGTGATTTGGTGTGTTGCCAAGTTTGATGTGACAGGTGAATGTTGTGTGGTTTGGTGTGTTGCCAGCTTTGATGTGACAGTTGAATGTTGTGTGGTTTGGTGTGTTGCCAGCTTTGATGTGACAGGTGTGGTTTGGTGTGTTGCTAACTGTGGTGTGACAGTTGTATGTTGCATGGTTTGGTGTGTTGCTAACTGTGGTGTGACAGTTGTATGTTGTGTGGTTTGGTGTGTTTGGGGGGCCTGTAGTCGAGTGGTTAAAGCGCTCGTCTGCGGTGCGGAAGGTCGGTGGTTCGAATCCGCTAAACGCTGGTTCGATTTTTCCGGCCTGAAAACTCCCTCTGTCCACCCAGCAGTGAATGGATACCTGACTTCGGTCGGGGGAGGTTTAAAAAAGGCGGCGAAAGGAGAGGGATGGGCTCCGCCTTTCATAATGCCGTGCCCTAGACACGGTGAATCTTTAACAGTTCACCGCCCCTACGGCCATATTGACCATGGGACCTTTAACCTTTTAACCTTTTAACAAGTTTGGTGTGACAGTTGTATGTTGTGTGGTTTGGTGTGTTGCCAAGTTTGGTGTGACATTTGTATATTGTGTGGTTTGGTGTGTTGCCAAGTTTGGTGTGACAGTTGTATGTTGTGTGGTTTGGTGTGTTGCCAACTTTGGTGTGACAGTTGAATGTTGTGTGGTTTGGTGTGTTGCCAACTTTGGTGTGACAGTTGTTATATTGTGTGGTTTGGTGTGTTCCCAACTTTGGTGTGACATTTGTATGTTGTGTGGTTTGGTGTGTTGCCAGTTTTGATGTGACAGGTGAATGTTGTGTGGTTTGGTGTGTTGCCAGCTTTGATGTGATAGTTGTATGTTGTGTGGTTTGGTGTGTTGCCAACTTTGGTGTGACAGTTGTATGTTGTGTGGTTTGGTGTGTTGCCAGCTTTGATGTGACAGTTGAATGTTGTGTGGTTTGGTGTGTTGCCAGCTTTGATGTGACAGGTGAATGTTGTGTGGTTTGGTGTGTTGCCAGCTTTGATGTGACAGGTGAATGTTGTGTGGTTTGGTGTGTTGCCAGCTTTGATGTGACAGTTGAATGTTGTGTGGTTTGGTGTGTTGCCAGCTTTGATGTGACAGGTGAATGTTGTGTGGTTTGGTGTGTTGCCAGCTTTGATGTGACAGGTGAATGTTGTGTGGTTTGGTGTGTTGCCAGCTTTGATGTGACAGTTGAATGTTGTGTGGTTTGGTGTGTTGCCAGCTTTGATGTGACAGGTGAATGTTGTGTGGTTTGGTATGTTGCCAGCTTTGATGTGACAGGTGAATGTTGTGTGGTTTGGTGTGTTGCCAGCTTTGATGTGACAGTTGAATGTTGTGTGGTTTGGTGTGTTGCCAGCTTTGATGTGACAGGTGAATTTTGTGTGGTTTGGTGTGTTGCCAGCTTTGATGTGACAGGTGAATGTTGTGTGGTTTGGTGTGTTGCTAACTGTGGTGTGACAGTTGTATGTTGCATGGTTTGGTGTGTTGCTAACTGTGGTGTGACAGTTGTATTTTGTGTGGTTTGGTGTGTTGCTAACTGTGGTGTGACAGTTGTATGTTGTGTGGTTTGGTGTGTTGCCAACTTTGATGTGTCCCACCGTACAGGCAGTACAGTGAGCAGTAATAGATATCATCAGGTTTAGATGGTGGGGCACATTTTAAAAGCTAACTGTGCCTTTGGGAAGTTGATTGAAAGCTTGTAGCACGGCCATAGAATCAGGGTACACTACAAAAACTGCTGTATACAGAGTTATAGTCTGCAGTACCCTGCTGCATGGTTGTGAGACCGGGACTACCTACCAAGGCTCTTTCAACAGTTTGAATGACTCCATCAAACATGTTTATGGGACATCTGCAACTTCACCAGACAAGATCGACTGTCCAACTGTCCGTTCTGAAAAAAGTGTGGCTATACCAAGTATAGAGTGTCCACTCATCACGTGTCTGTGGAAGTCATATGTATCCTGAAGATACTTCTGTCTCGAGAACTGAGACAAGGACATTGAGACAAGAGAAGACCACAGGGATACACTGAAGGCCAACACCATGAGCAGGAATGAACACAACAACCTGGGAAAACATCGCATATGACAGAACAAGTTGGCAACAGCAGTGCACACTGGACACAATTACATTTGTACAGCACAGAACAACTGCTGTTTAACTAAAAAGCGTTCAGTGGAGGCAAAACCCAAGGCAGCAGGACTCCTTTCCATGCAGCACATTTTTAAAAGCAAGTACCTGCAAGATGAGTATTGTATCCCACATGAAGACCCACTCCAGGCAATAAAAGACGAGAAGCCTGATTATCCATTGTATCAAAGACAGAGTCCATCATCATCATCATCATCATCATCATCATCATCATCATCATCATCATCATCATCATCATCTTTGATGTGGTTGGGTAATTGAACTGTCAGAATAGACCCAGGGAGAAAACATTGGGCGGACTTGCGGAGTGGATGAAGACAGAGAGGATGGGAGATGTACTTGCAGCTACAAAAGAAAGATTCATACTGAGGGCCATGATCACCAACATCATGCAGCAGGACACATGATGATGATGATGATCAGACGTGAAATCATGCGAGAAGATAGTAACAACAAGAACATCGGTCTTCCCATAAGCATGTAGGAGATGGCGACTTGGCATCCACTGAAGTAGCTTGATATTCACGATAGCAATGTGTAGGTCTTGCCTGTGGTTCTGACACTTCCTGATGATCTTCAACATGGTCTGAACTTGACTTGTGACAAATCTGTTGGACTGGTGATAACGTGACAGTATGATTATGCATTGTAACTCCCATTGTTCTAGTAAGTTCTGGAAGTCTTTGTCTTGATGCTTTCGCCTGTTGTCACTTACAGGGAAATCTGATATCATAAAAACGGTTATAATTTTGTCCACTTCCTCTGTAACAGCAGCACCAGTTGTTGTTGTTGTGTCTGTTATTAGAGCATTGTTTGACAAAGAGCAGCACCAGTTGTTGTTGTTGTGTCTGTTATTAGAGCATTGTTTGACAAAGAGCAGCACCAGTTGTTGTTGTGTCTGTTATTAGAGCATTGTTTGACAAAGAGCAGCACCAGTTGTTGTTGTTGTGTCTGTTATTAGAGCATTGTTTGAGAAAGAGCAGCACCAGTTGTTGTTGTTGTGTGTGTTATTAGAGCATTGTTTGAGAAAGAGCAGCACCAGTTGTTGTTGTTGTGTCTGTTATTAGAGCATTGTTTGACAAAGAGCAGCACCAGTTGTTGTTGTGTCTGTCATTAGAGCATTGTTTGACAAAGAGCAGCACCAGTTGTTGTTGTGTCTGTTATTAGAGCATTGTTTGAGAAAGAGCAGCACCAGTTGTTGTTGTTGTGTCTGTTATTAGAGCATTGTTTGACAAAGAGCAGCACCAGTTGTTGTTGTTGTGTCTGTTATTAGAGCATTGTTTGACAAAGAGCAGCACCAGTTGTTGTTGTTGTGTCTGTTATTAGAGCATTGTTTGACAAAGAGCAGCACCAGTTGTTGTTGTGTCTGTCATTAGAGCATTGTTTGACAAAGAGCAGCGCCAGTTGTTGTTGTTGTGTCTGTTATTAGAGCATTGTTTGACAAAGAGCAGCACCAGTTGTTGTTGTGTCTGTTATTAGAGCATTGTTTGACAAAGAGCAGCACCAGTTGTTGTTGTTGTGTCTGTTATTAGAGCATTGTTTGACAAAGAGCAGCACCAGTTGTTGTTGTTGTGTCTGTTATTAGAGCATTGTTTGACAAAGAGCAGCACCAGTTGTTGTTGTTGTGTGTGTTATTAGAGCATTGTTTGACAAAGAGCAGCACCAGTTGTTGTTGTGTCTGTCATTAGAGCATTGTTTGACAAAGAGCAGCGCCAGTTGTTGTTGTTGTGTCTGTCATTAGAGCATTGTTTGACAAAGAGCAGCACCAGTTGTTGTTGTGTCTGTTATTAGAGCATTGTTTGAGAAAGAGCAGCGCCAGTTGTTGTTGTTGTGTCTGTCATTAGAGCATTGTTTGACAAAGAGCAGCGCCAGTTGTTGTTGTTGTGTCTGTCATTAGAGCATTGTTTGACAAAGAGCAGCACCAGTTGTTGTTGTGTCTGTTATTAGAGCATTGTTTGACAAAGAGCAGCACCAGTTGTTGTTGTTGTGTCTGTTATTAGAGCATTGTTTGACAAAGAGCAGCATCAGTTGTTGTTGTTGTGTCTGTTATTAGAGCATTGTTTGAGAAAGAGCAGCATCAGTTGTTGTTGTTGTGTCTGTTATTAGAGCATTGTTTGACAAAGAGCAGCATCAGTTGTTGTTGTTGTGTCTGTTATTAGAGCATTGTTTGACAAAGTGCAGCATCAGTTGTTGTTATTGTGTCTGTTATTAGAGCATTGTTTGACAAAGAGCAGCACCAGTTGTTGTTGTTGTGTCTGTTATTAGAGCATTGTTTGACAAAGAGCAGCACCAGTTGTTGTTGTTTGTTCTGTTATTAGAGCATTGTTTGACAAAGTGCAGCACCAGTTGTTGTTGTTTGTTGTTTCTGTTAAGAGCATTGTTTGAGAAAGAGCAGCACCAGTTGTTGTTGTTGTGTCTGTTATTAGAGCATTGTTTGACAAAGAGCAGCACCAGTTGTTGTTGTTGTGTCTGTTATTAGAGCATTGTTTGACAAAGAGCAGCACCAGTTGTTGTTGTGTCTGTTATTAGAGCATTGTTTGACAAAGAGCAGCACCAGTTGTTGTTGTGTCTGTTATTAGAGCATTGTTTGACAAAGAGCAGCACCAGTTGTTGTTGTGTCTGTTATTAGAGCATTGTTTGACAAAGAGCAGCACCAGTTGTTGTTGTGTCTGTTATTAGAGCATTGTTTGACAAAGTGCAGCATCAGTTGTTGTTGTTGTGTCTGTTATTAGAGCATTGTTTGACAAAGAGCAGCACCAGTTGTTGTTGTTGTGTCTGTTATTAGAGCATTGTTTGACAAAGAGCAGCACCAGTTGTTGTTGTGTCTGTTATTAGAGCATTGTTTGACAAAGTGCAGCATCAGTTGTTGTTGTTGTTGGTCTGTTATTAGAGCATTGTTTGACAAAGAGCAGCGCCAGTTGTTGTTGTTGTGTCTGTTATTAGAGCATTGTTTGACAAAGAGCAGCACCAGTTGTTGTTGTTGTGTGTGTTATTAGAGCTGTAACATGTTCCAGCAACGATATGGAAAAATATCAAATCATTGAAAAGCCATACTGACAGTGAACCAATGTTCCATTGGTGGAACCTGCTCCTTGGGTTCTGAGAAATATTCCCAAATGAAAGGCAGAAAGAGTGCCTTGAATATGGGTGGCAAGAATGTAGGATGTGACTTGGGTATCTGGGTTTGATTCTCACACAATAGTGTGTCCTTGGAGAAGATACTTTATTCCACTTTCATCACTCTACCCAGTTGTATGAATGGGTACCAGCACATCTGATGAAAACATGTGATTTTGGTATGACTTCCAAAAAATTCTTTATAAGAAAGCCCCTTTATAAGACATTTTGCTTATCAGAAACTCATTTTCATGTCAGTTAAACACTTTTGCTCGCTTATGAAATAATGTAGTCAGTCATCTGGATCTTTCTTTGTTTTGTAAAGCTGTTGTTTGTAGTCCTGGAAACAAATCCTTTGAAGAATGCAAGATGTTCCCCAGGCTTCATGGGGCTTTCTTATGAGAACCCTCTGCTGCAAAGCTCAACAGTTTTTCCAATAAGTTTGGAGGTAACAAAGTCGTGTTCATTCATCTGAGTCTTTTGTGTCGAAAAGCGCCGAGAGAGTGGAGATGTACCACGGGCAAGTACTCTTCACTGTATTTTCTGCCCAGGCTTTCCAAAGCAGTAACTGCCTCCTTTGGAGGTCATCTTCAGTCATGAAGGATGGATGACCTACACACACACATCCAGACACCGGAACAAAATTGTCTAAATACTGCACCATAGACTGTATCAGCAGCATCATGCTACTTCAGATAATTATGAATACAGTAGTCCCTCCCGTGAGCGACCACCAAAACTGCACTAACAAAGTTGTCATAAAAGGGAGGTGGTTGCTCATGGGAGGTGGATGTTGAGAAGCCATAGAGGATGAAGGGGGGTCAATACAAACAACACTATTCTTGTGTGTATAAAAGCATTCTGCATAACCAAGCAAACAAATAACAAAGGAGGTTGTTTATTTTGAAAGCATGCTTTACTGGGGTTAAAAACAAACTCCAGCACGTGAGAAGCATAGTTAAAGTAGAAAGTACAAGACTATTGGACTTGAGGAAAACAAATAAAAAGGGTCAGTCAAATGTTCTTGAAAAAAATCTACAGAAAAACCTATTGAAAATTTTCCAAAACATCAATTGAAAGTAAAAAAAAAAACCCATTAAAATGCCCTGGAAAGCAAAAAAGACTTAAAAAGACACTGAAAATGCTGAACACACACACTCTCTCTCTTCTCTCCATGTCTGTCTGTCTGTTTGTCTGCCTGTCTGTCTGTCTCGTCTCTCCCTCCCTCTCTCTCTCTGTCTCTCAACAGAGGTGTTTCATGTGTTCTTTTCAAATTATGCATCCAGTAGATATACAAGGGTTGACCATAGGCTTTTTTTTAGACAACAACAATGCCTGTTGTTTGGGGTTTTGTTTGTTTGTTTGTTCGTTTGTTTGTTTGTTTGTTTGTTTTTCCTGCATCTCTCTTGAAGTGTTCTTTTTCGATCACGAAATCAAGACCAGAGATAGCTTTCATTTGAGCAGACGTACAATGACTGATAGCTGATTGTCTGCAAATGAACCCTTGTTCGCACATTTCATTTCACTAAACAATGGAATAGGTTTTAGTCTAATTGTGTGCTTTTATGGTAGCATAACCTATATCTTCATACATTGTCAATCTACTACTTCCACACATTATGTATGTAGACAACCACAAAGAGGGAAGCACACAAGGCTTATCAGTGTTCGATTAAGTCTAAAATGTGTGGATACGGTCATAAGATATTCTGTTTTGGTCTTGTTTTGCTTACTCCTTCGTCTGTAATGTGGACGTTAAAATTTTAATTGGGCAGCCGTAAACCAGGTATTGGAGGTGGTCGCTCAATAGAGGACAGTTATATGGTGAAACTGATCAGTCACAGAAATTCTGATCGGGAATTGGAGGTGGTCACTCAAAAGAAGGTCGCTCATAGGAGGGACCACAGTACTACTTACTTTCAGTCCCTGTGTGGGCATATGTCCTATTTTGGTTGTGCATTTGAGGTCCCCAAATGGATTGTGTGTCTAAGGTCCTGTGTGCCCTTAAAGTTTTGTCATTTTGAGTGAATGTTGTAGTGAATGGTGACGGTGTGCATGTGCTGTGTGCCCTTAAAGATTTGTCATTTTGAATGAATGTTGTAGTGAATGGTGACAGTGTGCATGTGCTGTGTGCCCTTAAAGTTTTGTCATTTTGAGTGAATGTTGTAGTGAATGGTGACGGTGTGCATGTGCTGTGTGCCCTTAATGTTTGTTATTTTGAATGAATGTTGTAGTGAATGGTGACAGTGTGCATGTGCTGTGTGCCCTTAATGTTTGTTATTTTGAGTGAATGTTGTAGTGAATGGTGACAGTGTGCATGTGCTGTGTGCCCTTAAAGATTTGTCATTTTGAGTGAATGTTGCAGTGAATGGTGACAGTGTGCATGTGCTGTGTGCCCTTAAAGTGTTGTCATTTTGAGTGAATGTTGCAGTGAATGGTGACAGTGTGCATGTGCTGTATGCCCTTAAAGTTTTGTCATTTTGAGTGAATGTTGTAGTGAATGGTGACAGTGCGCATTTTGTTTTGATTCGTGTATCAAGATTTGTAGCCTTATAAATATGTGACAGTGCGCATTTTGTTTTGATTCGTGTATCAAGATTTGTAGCCTTATAAATATTGTTATTGTGTGCATGTGAGTTTCTTTAAATGAGACATTCGTTTTGGTTTGTGTGTGTGTGTAGTTGTGTATTGTTTTGTTGAACATTGTTAACGTTGATGATACTTGTCTGTGATTCACCCTCCCCCCTCTCCCGTGGGGATGCCAGGGGCTCTTTCAGTATAAAATAGTATCACCACCTTCTTGAAATTCTGTGATAAAAATTTCCTCATTTCTGTCATTCTCTTTGTGTCTGCCTTGCTCCTTTACTGTCTGTCATCTCTTCCTATCAATTTCTGCCTTGCTGGTCCATTCATCTGTATGTGTTCTATAAAGCCTTACATGCTTTCTCTTAAGATTGGTAATTGGGTACATACATTAAGTGCATTTTTGGCTCAAAGGAAACGTGATATCAAGGATGATTTTAGGTAATTTATATATATGTATATATATGTGTGTGTATACATATATGTCTATCTATCTATCTATCTATCTATCTATCTATCTATCTATGATATATATATGTATATTAGTGTTGTTGGTTATCTTTACATTTGTATTTAGGTTTGTTTTTTAACCCCCCTGGTGAATCTTAATTATGTTTACATTTGTATTCAGGTTTGTTCTTTAACCCCCCCCCCCCCCCCGCCTTGGTGATAAATTGGACAGAATGGTCAGTGCCAGGGGCATATCTTCAGATTATTTGCTTGTATGGTCATAGCCCTGATATGGCTCTGCACAGTCGGCTGGGGTTTACACAACAATACCAGTAACTATGAAATTTTGTCTGTGTTTTTATTCCGTTCTATAGTACGGGTTTGTTTTCTTGCCTAATCACTTTTGTATTTGTGTGGCAATCACTGTGGTGCACAATATTTATTCATCACCGTTTCTACGCAGTTTTAAGTTGTTCCCTGCATAGTAATTTGATTTGGTGTTTTGTTTGTTTTGGAGTGTGTGTATGTATACTTGTACATGTGTGTATGCTTCTGAACACACGTATGTGTGTGTGTGTGTGTGTGTGTGTGTGTGTGTGTGTGTGTATGTGTGTGTGTACACTGTGTGTGTGTGTACAGTGTGTGTGTGTGTGTGTGTGTGTGTGTGTGTGTGTGTGTGTGTGTGTGTGTGTGTGTGTACACGTGTGTGTGTGTGTGTGGCTTTGTCTTTTGTTTTTTTAATTAAAGTTTTTCCTGAACTAGTTTGGTTGTGATTTTTGTTCTGCAATTTTCAGTCGTTTTTATGAGTGGCTTATTGGTCTTTGTAGTGAGCATGTGTGTGTGTGTGGTGTGTGTGTGTGTGTTTTGTGTGTTTGTGTGTGTGTTTGTGTGTGTGTGTGTTTGTGTGTTTGTGTGTGTGTGTGTGTGTGTGTGTGTGTGTGTGTGTGTGTGTGTGTGTGTGTGTGTGTGTGTGTGTGTGTGTGTGTGTGTGTGTGTGTGTGTGAACTATGCTAGCAAAGTAAAAACGTAACCCTCTGAATCCCTGACCTCATCCACCAACTTCCTGCTGGTGGATAGGGTGAGGGAGTCAAAGGATTAAATTTTTACAGTTGGTAGAAAGGGTGCGGGAGTCAAAAAGATAATGGCCACAGAAGCTGGCACAGATTTTACAATGCAATGATGATGGTGTCAATGAGGATGATAATCATGATGCTATCGAGTTCCATATGGGACTAAGACTGCGTGACAGGGCTGTACTCTACACTTACTATCGTAATATATCCTGGCATCAACCAGGCTGGAGAGATACAGACACCTGCCATGCTGGTTTGAAGATTTGAGCAACACCCTCAATGACGCATCCGTGAAGTGGATAAGACTCGACTGTGTAGTCCCAGTCTTCTCAATGAGCCCATAGCACACCCAACTCTGGGTAGAAACTGGTTAGAGCCGAAAATCCCACAATGATTTTTGAAGAGACCGATGGGGATTCGAACCCACAACCTTCCAGTCTGTAGTCCGTTGCGTTAACCACTACACCACGGCGACTAGTACCCCTGCATTGTTAGTGTGGTGTGCTAACCAACATAGATAACTGTGTTGGGATGAGGAAGAAGAGAAAGTGGTTGTTGGTGAATTTTATGTTGGTCCCCTTTGGTATGCGACCTTAATGGCCATAGAAGCTGGGGCAGTTTTTACAGTGCTGTGATGTCCCATTGAGGATTGAGACTGTGTGACACGCTGTATTCTCTGCTTATCATCATACCAAACCACACAACATACAATTGTCACACCAAAGTTAGCAACACACCAAACCACACAACATACAATTGTCACACCAAAGTTAGCAACACACCAAACTGTACAACATACAACTGTCACAACCAAAGTTGGCAACACACCAAACCACACAACATACAACTGTCACATAAAGTTGGCAACACACTAAACCACACACCTTACAACTGTCACACCAAAGTTGGCAACATACCAAACCACACACCACACAACTGTCACACCAAAGTTGGTAACACACCAAACCACACACCACACAACTGCCTGACCAAAGTTGGCAACACACCAAACCACACCCACACAACTGTCACACCAAACTTGGTAACACATCAAACACACACACACAACTGTCACACCAAACTTGGCAACACACCAAACCACACAACATACAACTGTCACACCAAAGTTGGTAACACATCAAACTACACACCACACAACTGTCACACCAAAGTTGGCAACACACCAAACCACACAACATACAACTGTCACACCAAAGTTAGCAACACATCAAACACACAACCACACAACTGTCACACCAAAGTTGGCAACACACCAAAACAACAACACAACTGTCACACCAAACTTGGTCAACAACCAACACCACAACATACACTGTCACACAATTGGCAACACACCAAACCACACAACATACAACTGTCACACCAAAGTTGGCAACACACAAACCACACACTTACAACTGTCACACACAAGTTGGCAACACACCAAACCACCAAACATACAACTGTCACACACAAGTTGGCAACACACCAAACCACACAACAACAACTGTCACACCAAAGTTGGCAACACACCAAACCACACAACATACAACTGTCACACCAAACTTGGTAACACACCAAACCACACAACCAACAACTGTCACACCAAACTTGGCAACACACCAAACCACACAACATACAACTGTCACACCAAAGTTGGCAACACATCAAACACACACACACACAACTGTCACACCAAAGTTGGCAACACACCAAACCACACAACATACAACTGTCACACCAAAGTTGGCAACACACCAAACCACACAACATACAACTGTCACACCAAAGTTGGCAACACACCAAACCACACAACATACAACTGTCACACCAACGTTGGCAACACACCAAACACACAACATACAACTGTCACACCAAAGTTAGCAACACACCAAACCACACAACATACAACTGTCACACCAAAGTTAGCAACACACCAAACCACACAACATACAACTGTCACACCAAAGTTAGCAACACACCAAACCACACAACATACAACTGTCACACCAAATTGGCAACACACCAAACCACACAACATACAACTGTCACACCAAAGTTAGCAACACACCAAACCACACAACATACAACTGTCACACCAAAGTTGGCAACACACCAAACCACACAACATACAACTGTCACACCAAAGTTAGCAACACACCAAACCACACAACATACAACTGTCACACCAAAGTTAGCAACACACCAAACCACACAACATACAACTGTCACACCAAAGTTGCAACACACCAAACCACACAACATACAACTGTCACACCAAAGTTAGCAACACACCAAACCACACAACATACAACTGTCACACCAAAGTTAGCAACACACCAAACCACACAACATACAACTGTCACACAAGTCAACATCAAGCACACAATACAACTTCACCCACAACCAAACCAACCCACATACAACTGTCACACCAAGTTAGCAACACACCAAACCACACAACATACAACTGTCACACCAAATATAACACACCAAACACACAACATACAACTGTCACACCAAAGTTGGCAAACCACAGCAAACACACAACATACAACTGTCACACAAAGTTAGCAACACACCAAACACACAACAACAACTGTCACACCAAAGTTAGCAACAACCAACACAGCAAACCAACACATACAATTGTCACACCAAAGTTGAGCAAACAGCAAACGCACAACATACAACTGTCACACCAAGTATAGCAAACAAAACACACAACATACAACTGTACACAGATTGGCAACACACAAACTAACACAAATAACTGTCAAACAAGAAGGGCAACACACAAACTGCAACACATAAACTGTCACACCAAGTAAGATCGGCAAACACATAAAGTGCACACAACACACAGTAAAACTGCACACATTACAATCTGGTCACACAGAGCTGGCAAACATACGAAACTCACAACAGTAAACTGTCACACACTGCAAAGAATGGGACACACAAATCTGGACACATAAAGCTTGCACACCAGAAAGATGGACAACACAGTAAGTGGACAAAACACACAAAACTGCAACACATAATGGCACACAGTAAATCTGGCAAAACAGTGAAAAAACTGGCAAAGGACAAACCAACAATAAACTAGCACACAGTAAAGTGGCAACACAGCAAAGCTGGCAACACAGTAATGCTGGCAACACAGTAAATGCTGGCAACACAGTAATAGCTGGCAACACATAAAACTGGCACACAGTAAAGCTGGCAACACAGTAAATCTGGCAACACAGTAAACTGGCAACACAGTAAAGCTGGCAACACAGTAAAGCTGGCAACACAGTAAAGCTGGCAACACAGTAAAGCTGGCAACACAGTAAACTGGCAACACAGTAAACTGGCAACACAGTAAAGCTGGCAAACACAGTAAATCTGGCAACACAGTAAAGCTGGCAACACAGTAAAGCTGGCAACACAGTAAACTGGCAACACAGTAAAGCTGGCAACACAGTAAATCTGGCACACAGTAAACTGGCAAACAGTAAAGCTGGCAAACAGTAAATCTGGCAAACACAAAGTAAATCTGCAACACAGTAAATGCTGGCAACACAGTAAAGCTGGCAACACAGTAAAGCTGGCAACACAGTAAACTGGCAACACAGTAAAGCTGGCAAACAGTAACTGGCAACAGTAAATCTGGCAACACAGTAAAGCTGGCAACACAGTAAATCTGGCAACACAGTAAATGCTGGCAACACAGTAAAGCTGGCAACACAGTAAATCTGGCAACACAGTAAAGCTGGCGACACAGTAAATCTGGCAACATAATCTGGCACACAGTAAAGCTGGCAACACAGTAAATCTGGCAACACAGTAAAGCTGGCAACACAGTAAATCTGGCAACACAGTAAAGCTGGTCACACAGTAAATCTGGCAACACAGTAAAGCTGGCAACACAGTAAAGCTGGCAACACAGTAAATCTGGCAACACAGTAAAGCTGGCAACACAGTAAAGCTGGCAACACAGTAAGTGGCAACACAGTAAAGCTGGCAACACAGTAAATCTGGCTAACACGAATCTGGCAAACAGTAAAGCTGGCAACACAGTAATGCTGGCACACGTAATCTGGCAACAGTATACTGGCTACACAGTAATCTGGCAACACAAGCTAATCATAAGCTGGCCAAACAGTAAAGTCTAAGGCAACACAGTAGCTGGCAATACAGTAAATCTGGCAACACGTTCTATAGTTGGCAAACACTACGTAAATCTGGCACACAGTAATCAACAGTAGTTGGAACTATTAGTGGCAACACAGTAAATTAGGCAACTTAGTAAAGCTGGCGACACAGTAAATCTGGCAATACAGTAAATCTGGCAACACAGTAAATCTGGCAACCAGTTAAGCTGGTAACACAGTAAATCTGGCAACACAGTAAAGCTGGTGACACAGTAAATCTGGCAACACAGCAAAGCTGGCGACACAGTAAAGCTGGCAACACAGTAAATCTGGCAACACAGTAAGGGTGGCAAACACTAAACCACACATACACAGTAGTGTTGTGATAAACATTGGCATTGTACAGATGATCAATAATTAACATTCTTTAATGCACTGACATTCTGAATTTCAGGGTATCAAATCTGGTTCCATTTCATACATTCTCCTCAACTGTTATTCATTACTTTGTTTTTCCATGTTTTTGTCTTCAGATATTTTTTCCAACTATCATAGCTCTTAAGCGTTATATTAAATCAGACTAGAGGCTGTTTTGGTTTATCACCATCCACTGGTTTCTTAGTTAAAAGAAATGTACGTGGAAATGGTAAATGTTCCAGTATTTGTGTTTGTGTTGAACTTTCATTATGATGATAGGCAACAATAGATTAGCACTTAGCACTGCTGAAGGTGGCTGTGTATTAAATGTATGTCGCTGTTATATCTAAATCCCCCAATCTTTAAGGGAATACTTTGCTTACTGACTGCCAATGACATCAGCATGGGACTCCAGCCATTTTAACAGTTTTTCTTCTTTAGATTTCCTCTGTTTCTCTGCCAATGTATTGAACGTATACATGAATGGATTCAGAGCGGAATTTAAAGGCAGAACAAAGATAGCCAAGGCCACATTTACTTCCCCAGGGACTGGAACACCAGTTGTAGACAGCAGTCCACACAGTCCTATGGGAAACCAGCACATGAAATCTGTGACAGCCACACTGATCAGCCTCCGAGCTATGGTCATGTCACTGATACTTTGGTCGTGTTAGTTGCCAAGGCATTCTTCTGTATTGACCAGTAGATAAATGCTTGACCTGCAGAGATAAATATGAACAATATAAAATTAAGGACAATTAATATACTAAATGAATAAAATCGTCCTTCAAACTGTCGTGTGGTAACAGGCAGAGGTATGCATATTCCTGTCTGGCTGTAAAATTTCCAGTGTGATGTCCATGGAAGTAAGGGCAACAGGGCAAGAAACCAACCAACTAACCAAGTCACCAAGCATGCCATTACCGCTGATGTTCTCTCAAATCGCATGGTGCTGAACGGAAAGGCAAGAACAATGAAACGATCGAGTGTGATAATCCAGATCATCAGTGCTGATACTTCACTGGACAACAGAGAGAGAAATCCTGCCACCTTACAGGGCACACTGTTCATCCAAGTGTCATCATAATAAAGATATTTACCACGGAACAGTTCATCAGCCACTCCAATGACGGCGATATAGACACCCATCAGAAAATCAGCCATGGTCAAGTTGGTGACAAACACACTGAAGCCACTACTTGAACTCATTTTCCGTGCACACAAACGTAAAACCAAACAAAAAATGTTACCAGTCACTGACAGACAGCTGATCAACCAGAGAAACACTCGATATATTCCTGACTGTAATAAATCTTCACATGACGAAATTTCGTCTTTTGGGGCATAACAGTCAGTATCATCAAAATTATGCGGGAGTATTTCTTTACAGCACAGTTTATAGTTTTGTGCTGATATGACACGAAGATAGGTAAGATCTTGAAACACATCAGATGGAAACGTCACCAATGGACTGCCTTCCATGTACAGTTCAGTTAAGCGTGGTGTGATCTGAAAACCAGCAGAACTAACAGTATGGATAGAAGTGAAAGATAAATTGAGTTTTTCCAAGCGAGTGAACTTTGACAAAACTCTGGTGTCAAACGTTGTCAGTGCAGTATATGACAGATCTATCACAGTCAGCGATGTTTGCCAAGTATGATGTGAAGAATCAGTGTACAGTGAGATGAGAGGATTATTGGACAAGGACAGTGTGTGTAGGTTTTGTAAATCAAGGAAGTGAGTCATGTTGACGTGTTGTAGTTTGTTTCCACTGAGGTCAAGAAACCTAAGATTCAACAATTTCATGTTAGGCAAAATAACCAAAGAACACTGGGCAAGAATCAGATGAATAAGATAGATATTGTCACTCACATCAGACAGACTCAGACCAGAACCTGTAGCATCCAAGGAGCGAAGCTGAGGGAAGAGTGATACAGAGAAATGTTGAAAACACAGAAAAGTGAGACCTTGACAGAGACATTTCTTTGGACATATAATGTCACAGGATAATTCATCATCATGCAATGGACAATGAGGCCATCCTTCACACAAATGATCCACATGCACACATATTCTGGAAGCTCTGCATCTGAAGAATCCTGGACACATCATGTCATTACATCCATATTCGTCCTCGTGATCTATGCAGTCGTACATGTTGTTGCATCTTGTGTAGACAGGTAAGCAGTCTTTGTACTGGCCAGTACAACGATAGTGAGTTTCAGGACAAGTATCAATGGACTTCATTGGACCTGAATTAAAAACTTTGGTGCCATCAAAATAGATAGAAGCAGGAGAAGGAAACATTAAAAATTTCATATACACGCGACAATTTGGGTCACAGTTCATTTCATCTGTGTTGTCTTGACAATGAAACACCCGATCACACACATTGTCATAGGACACACACTCTCCATTTCCACAACGAAATGTCTTGACACAAGGAGGATGTTTACAGAAGGACTCATCACTGTGATCCTGACAGTCAGGTCTGAAGTCACACACCAACGTGTATGATACCACAGTGTCTTTATCATCACACATAAATGTGGGGACTGAAATACCATGATGGTCTACTGACTCACCTGAGTCATTTACGTATGAAGAATGTTTGTTAAAGATACAAGAAGATTTGTGATTTGTATTACAAACAAACATGTGGTGATAACCACACAGTAGAAAACTATGTGTGATATGACCATCAGAGCACATCGTCAGTGGCTCTTGTTCATTGTCCAGTAAAAACTTTGTACTGGTCATTGTTATAGCTTTTGAATGGAGAGTGTCCTCTGAAGTCATGTTCTTGAATTCACAGATTGTTCCAGTATTTAATATACTGACATGATTGCATTCTTTCAATTCTGATATACCAAACGTAGGAAAAGTCGTATGCATGACGCACAGTTTTTCATGTCTTAAATTGCCTTCAGTTAAAATGGAACCAATAGCATGATAAACAACACTCCCATCCAGGCTTATAACATTGTTCTGATACATATTAGTGATATGTATACCTCCAATGTATAAACTGGCAAAGACAGACTTCTTGTGGTCGCCATAACGCTTGAGCAATTTGTGTAAAACTGTATACCATTGAACACCACATTTAGGAATCCCCACTTTACCTCCTACAGAACTACAGTAGCGAGCTCTTTTTTCTCCAGGTGTTCCAGAACTGTCAAATCTGTCCAGAGTTGATTTGCTGACGTATTTGTAACAGCGCTTACACAAAACCATCCCATCTTGACAGTCAGAACTGTTGAAGACACTGTGTCCTGTGTCATCCTGTCCATCTTCATTTTCTACCTTGTGGATGGTACTGAACACTGGGAAACGATGCACACAACACTAAAACAGACCACTGTGCAAGTATTGAAGGACCATACTTCGTAAAATAAGTGAAGCACAAGAATATTGAGACATTTATATGCAAGCAAACTATAGACACATGAACGATTTATCTAGTTAAGACATTCTGATTTGATAAAGGTGAAAATGTAAATGTAACCCATAATTTTTAAACTACATTTGAGATAGCGCTAAGCATACTTGTTTTGTCTAAGCAGTTTATTCTTCCAATTTAATTTTACATAACAATTTATTGTTGTTAGTCATGATTTGATTTTGTAATATAATAATAATAATAATAATATAATAATATGTGTGAGTAGATGTCGCGCCAGCAGGCAGCAAAAGTGTGTGTGGTATTTTACAGTGATTTTATCGTGGTTCTATTTGTTTTTGTACATTGAATTTTATATCAGTTTATTCCTCTTGGGTCCCGACAAATGGTGATGTAAATATTTTTTTTAAATTTTGAATATTTTACCGGATAATCTGATTTTAGAGTTTCGTATGCCTACTTTTCGTCATTTTAATTCTGCCGTTTAGGTCGGACATTTAACCTGTGAACTGTGTTAACATTTTAGCCTACTGTGTTCGCCCAACGCTACAGCTCCCAAACCTTCGTTGTTCTCTGCAAACATCATCCTCTCTTGACTGGCTCTCAATTATGGATCCGTCCGTCCTAAAACAAATTGGACTGACACTTTTTAAACACAGCAAATGCTACCTCGGTGGAGGCGTCTACCAGCGCATACGTACATTGGGGCTGTGTAGCAAGCCCCGCACTGCGCGATCCTGTCGTGGTGGACGTCTCCACCGACTTTGGCACAACCTGCCTCCTGCTGTGCCAGCCCGACGCCACTTTTCTTTTTCTGCTTCCTCGTCTCCTCCACTGCCCCTGCCTTCGACCTCGCTGCTGCGGGCTTTGTCTCCTCCTCTGCCATCTTCGCCTTCGCCTTCTGTCCTGGTGGTGCCGCCTTCGCCTTCTGTCCCGCCGGTGCTGCCTTCGTCTTCTGTCCCGCCGGCGCTGCCCTCGTCTTCTGTCCCGCCGGTGCTGCCTTTGTCTTCTTCTTCTGTTCCGTCGTTGCTGCCTTCGTCTTCTGCCCCGCTGGTGTCGCCTTCGTCTTTTGTCCCGTCGGTGCCGCCTTCTTCGCCACCTCGGCCGCCGCCATATGATAAACTTAAACTATGCCTTTTTAACGCTCAATCAATATGTAAAGATGGCAAAGCTGAGGTCATTGCCGATTTTATCGCTGATGATCACGTTGACATTGCTTTTATTACAGAGACATGGCTTAACCCCCTTGGTCATGAACCTATACATGCTAGCCTCACTCCGAGTGGTTACAGGCTTGCTTCTTTCCATCGCTCATCTCGAGGTGGCGGTATCGCCATCCTCTACAACGACTCACTCCATTCCCGCCTATCTTTCTCGCAGTCTCTGCCTTTCTCCCATCCTTCTTTCGAGCACGTTGAAGTATCCTTCCAATCCACCCCTCACCCCATCACCTTCTCCTGTGTCTATCGACCTCCACCTAGCTCTGCCAACAAACTCACCACATCCACGTTTCTCTCTGACTTTGACCAACTGCTTGAACACTACTGCCTCTTACCTGGAAATCTCATCATTCTAGGTGACATCAATGTCCACTATGACAACACTCACCGTTATGACACAAGACATATCATCAACTCTCTGTCCAATCACAATATGACTCAACACATTTCTGAACCAACCCATCAAAAAGGTCACATTCTTGACTGGATCATTTCTCGTGATCACCACAATTCAGCTACTAACAACTGCTTAGTTTTTCTACCCGTCTAACTTCAGCCCTTCCATCTGACCACTCTGCAATTCTCTGTTCTCTTGACATTTCTCCTCCTTCCCGTACCACGCGCACAGTGACTCGACGCAATCTCAAATCTATCGACCTCTCCACATTTTCATCTGATGCCTCCCGTCTCCTTTCTGAAAAGCCACATAACCTTGCCGATGAATTCTATACTACTCTCCACCATCTTCTGGACACTCATGCTCCAACCACAACCCGTCTTTTACCTGACCGCCCCCCTACCCCCTGGCTCACTCATGAGATTGCCTGTGCAAAACGTGCCCACCGCAGAGCAGAGCGCCGCTGGCGCAAATCCAAACTCACTGTACACAGGCAACTTTTCCAAGCCTCTAAAACAAAAGTATCCACCCTCATTGCATCTGCAAAAACAAGCTATTTCCAAACCAAAATCCTGAATGCCTCTTCTTCAAAAGAACTCTTTACAACCATGAATCATCTCCTTGGCACACGAAAAGACTCACCTCTCCCAACAAAACATACAAATGAAGAACTCCCATCTGTATTCTCTAAGTATTTCACCACCAAAATACAAACTCTTCGTGACAGGCTTGACAGGACACCCTGTCAACCATGCCCACCTGACCCTTCCTTCTCTGGCACACCTCTCACTACTTTTACCCCAGTCTCACAAGAAGAAATTTTCAACACAATCAGATCCATGTCGTTCAAAACCTGCGAACTGGATCCTCTTCCAGGTTCTCTTTACTCCGATTGTCTCCCTACTCTCCTCCCATTCATCACTGACATCATCAACACTTCTTTTCAAACTGGAACTGTCCCAGATTCTTTCAAGTCTGCTATTGTTCACCCTCTCCTCAAGAAACACAATTTAGACCCAAATGAACTGAAAAATTACAGGCCTATCTCTAATCTCTCTTTCTTGTCAAAACTCCTTGAAAAAGTCGTCCTCAACCAGCTGAACTCTCACCTGTCTGCCAACAATCTCCTCAATCCTTTCCAGTCAGCCTACCGCCAGTGCCATAGCACTGAAACTGCCCTACTACACATTCTCAACAATCTCCTCCTTGCAACTGATACTGGCAAAGTCTCTCTCCTCACACTCCTTGATCTGTCTGCAGCTTTCGATACCATTGACCATGGTATTCTCCTTTCTAGACTTCATCATACTTTTGGCATCTCTGACATTGCTCTCTCCTTTTTCACTTCGTATTTATCAAACAGAAAACAAACTGTTCTCATCAATGGCACTTACTCTCAACCTGCATACCTGACCTGTGGTGTTCCACAAGGATCTGTCCTTGGCCCTGTTCTTTTCACTCTTTATACCTCCCCCCTGTCCACCATCATCAACTCCCACTCTATAAAACACCACTTCTATGCTGATGACACCCAACTTCAAGATAGTGACTCACCTGATAATATACAGCGCCTGTTGACTCGCACCACTGAGTGTTACTCGGACATTAAGAACTGGATGACACACAATAGACTTCAGCTTAATGACGACAAGACAGAAGCTATCCTCATTGGCACCCATCAGAAACTTTCCCAGCTGCCTCCTCTTTCTCTCCCATTATGTAACACATCAGTCCCAATTTCTGATTCAGCTAAAAACCTTGGTGTCTGCATTGACTCTACCCTCTCCATGAACAACTTTGTTTCTCAAACTGCCAGATCTTGCTACTATCATCTCCATCGTATAAGCCTGATCAGGAAGTATCTCTCTGTCGAAACAACTGCAAAACTCGTTCTCTCCTTCATAATGTCTCGCATTGACTATTGCAATTCACTCCTGTCTGGTCTTCCTGCCTCCACCATTCACATCCTACAGCGCATTCAAAACAATGCTGTACGCCTTGTACTCAAAAAGAAAAAAGCTGACCACATATCTCCTCTCCTGGCACAACTTCACTGGCTCCCTGTATCAAAGCGCATACAGTACAAACTAGACACCATGTGCTACAAAAGCCTCAATAACGCAGCCCCCGATTACCTGTCAAGCCTACTTGAGATCTATGTTCCCTCACGTACCCTCCGCTCTGCCTCCGATCCTCTGACTTTTCGCTTTCCACGCACTAAGCTCAATACCTATGGTCCACGAGCCTTCTCTGTTTCTGGTCCACTCTCCTGGAACAAACTTCCTCTCTCAGTCCGTCAGCAACCTACTTTTGCCTCCTTCAAGTCCGCTCTCAAAACTCACCTTTTCTCCTCTGCATAAAATCCTAACCTCACTCAACCCCCCTCTGCAGCCTGTCTCCGCTCGGAGGGGAATCACTTTGTTTTAATATATAATTGTATATGATGTGCTCTCTGTGGTTTTCCATTGGTTTTATTCTTGCTTTTATTGCTTTTATTCTTTTCTCCCCATTTGTGGCCATGCATGTGTGTGTGTGTGTGTGGGTGTGTGTGTGTGTGTGTGTGGGTGTGGGTGTGTGCGTGCGTGCGTGCGTGTGTGCGTGTGTGTCTTTTCGGCGCTTGGATTTGATTTTGTCGAGATTTGCGCTATATAAATATTGTAATTATTATGTATGCATGTGCGTACGTATGTATGTATGTATGTATACGCTTAGATTTATGTATGTATGTATGTATGCACGTATACGCTCAGCTTAGATTTATGTATGTAAGTATGAAAGCATGTATGTATGCATGTATACGCTCATATGTATGTAGGTATGTATGCATGTATACGCTCAGCGCTTAGATTTGATTTTGTCAAGATTTTGCGCTATATAAATAAAATATATTATTATTATTATTATGAAATATCTATTTTCCTTTTATCCATGTCTTAATTTGTTTTCTTGGTGTTCAAGTTTAGGCCAGCCTTTTTGCCTGCTGCATCTACCCTGTACATAATTCTTTTTATGCTGGTAATGTTGTCTGCTAACAGTGTGCAGTATCATCGGCATAGTGCAGGTTTGTAAGATTTTTTCTCTCCTATCTATATGCCCATGCATTCTAAATCTGCATCTCTCATGACTTGTTAAAGAGATACAGTGAGAGGATACAACCTTGTCTAACTCCCCTGTGGATGTTGAAGAATTTACATTTCTGATCGTTCCATCTAACTGTAGCCTGTTGTTCTTTACATAATGAGGCAATTAATGCAATGAGGTGTTTGGGAAAGCCCATTTTGACCAGATGGAGAAGAATGACAATGTTAAATGGTTTGCTATAGTCTATGGAGATGAGAAAAGCTTCTTTTTCTGTGCTTTTTATTTTCTCCATCAGTGTTTGTAGCACAAATAACATGTCAGTATTGCCTCTGTTGGATCTGTAGCCTGACTCATGACAATCTTGACAATCATGATATCTTAGTTAACAAAGTTCTTTTCGAAAATGTTAAGGATTTCATGTATCTCGGGTCTGTAAGAACTGATGATGGAACTTGCTCCACAGACATCAAATCAAAAATTGGAATGCAAATCGAAAAATGGTCCAATTCAACAACATCTGGAAAGACAGAGGCATACCAAATGCTCTGAAAGTTAAACTTTTAAATGTTTGACCTGGCCAATCATGATTTATGGCTGCAAAGCCTGGACTCTGAGGAAAACTGATTGCAGAAGAATTGAGGCAGCAGAGGTGTGGTTTTATCAGAGACTACTACGTGTCAAATGGATAGATGGAAGAACTAAAGAAAGTGTCTTGGAAGAACTTAACACCACCAGAAAACTCCTAGCAGACATCAATAGGAGAAGACTAAAATACATTGGCCTTATGTCACACAGCAAGAGCACGGACTTCATGGCAACCATCTTTCAAGGAAAAAATAGTGGCAAGAAGGAAGAAGAAAGGCAAACCTCCAATCTCATACATCGAGAACATAACCAACATCAGTGGCCTAAATATTCAAGAAATTGTCCACAAAAGTGAAGATACAGTGACCTGGAGGGAGATGATGGTGTCCAGGTGTGCAGCGACCAACACCAAACCCAGTGATGCTAACAGGTGAGGTGAGGTGAGACATGTCTCAGTGTCTATTAACTTGTCTTTTTAAGCAGACAAACAAACAAACAAACAAACAAACCATACCTATGTTATGGACACGATTTAAATCATGGTTTTCTGTAGTTCTACAACATCTCAACAACAGCTGCCCTCATTTTCCCACTGTACACGGCTTAAGGAGACCTGTTCACATTTTTGTTATCTGTCAAAAAAAACCGCCTTGGTCCTATGTGTGTTTGCGTGTTTATACTTATGTGCTTATGTGCATATCTATGTGTGTTTGGCACTTTCATAGAAGTTCTTGTAAGTTTGCTCGTTCAGTTTCATGTTTTCTGTGGGTTCCACATCTAACTCATATTGTTGTGTTAAGTTTGTTGTAAATGTTTGGTAAACACTGGTAGGATATATTGAAAACGATGATCTAGCACCAGTTAGAGGTGATGATTGGACCTCTTGCGTGCGGTTGAGAAGCAAGTGGGTTTCTTGGGTCAGTTAGCTTGATAAGAAGACCAGAGTCAGTTGGGCCTGATGCCTTTGGGCGTTGAAGAGAGGAAGACGTCGTATTGATGTTGTCCATCCCATTGTCTTCAACACCTGAACAAGGTAATTACCCAGCTACCCTGTCCCTTGTAGCCAATATCACAGTCCAATAACCATCAAGGTCTGAAGCAATATGGGAGTGACATACCAGTCTGTCCAGTGGTGTGGGGATCTGGTCTCGTTGTGTTTTTGTTTTCGTATCTACGAAGGTGCCAACTACAGGGGAAGAAGACTTTTGAAAAGAACCCAAAATGTAAAGAAATATAATGCTACCAATTTTGAAGAACAAGGTCTCCCAACAGTGTAAAAATCGCTACTCACAGTTCCGTAGCTTTCGATGGCGTTCTCGCCATCTTCGTCAGCGCTCTAATGCTGTCTGCGTGAATCTCTACTCAGATCTCGCGAACATGGGATGAACCCAGTTCACGAGATCGAATCAGAGAATGGTACACCGGGGGCAGGGTGTAACGGCCCCGGTCCCTGTTGAGCGGGGGGTTGGTGGCTGCGATGTAGATGGCCTCCTTGACTCCTCGCTGGAACCACTTATTTTCTCTGTCCAGGATGTTGACATTGTCCGCACTGAATTGATGTTTTTCGGCGTGTAGGTGAGCTCCTACTGGAGAAGAGTCCCTCTTGTGTGAGTAGCGATTTTTACACTGTTGGGAGACCTTGTTCTTCAAAATTGGTAGCATTATGTCTACCCCCCAACTGTTGAAACTTCCCCTATGTAAAGAAATAGTTATGAAATAAGCGATATCTTGCACTAAACCAGACTAACAAACACATATAACCATTTCAGCTTTTATCAAGATAACGTTTTCACGCTCAGAATAAATTCCATTCACAGTAATGCTGCAAATGCTGTGTGATGGAACAGAATGCTTATGATATTGTTATGCCAACAAAACTGCTTGTTCTTGTGCTCAGCTCCACATCAGAATACTGAGGACCGACTTACCATGTCAGATTCATAGTTCCAAATATAAAGAGAGACTCTGAAGACAGTGAGCTACTATTTCCATTATGGATATAACACACTCTTGATTGAGATCAATGAATGGCATCTGTATTTATAACAATACTGTCATATTAAGAGGAAGGAAAATAACACTTGAAAAAAATGATCTGATATCTTTTCAGGAGACCTTATTCGATAGTAGAAATCGTTTCTAGCACCACGCAAATACAAAATCATCAGAAAATCTTTTGTTCAGAGAAGTGCTTGTATATTGTGGTTTCTTGTGATGAATAAAATGTTAAAAATAACGACAAATAACACAAGACATCCGCTGACAAAACTACATGAGAACACAATTCTGCGAACTGTCTCCGGAAATCATGTTTGCTGCGGGACAAGCGTCTTGCAGTTGTTCACTCAGGAAATCTGTCTCAGTGCAAGAACAGTGTGTGTGTGTGTGTGTGTTGTGTTCGTGTGGTGTGTGTGTGTGTGTGTGTGTGTGTGTGTGTGTGTGTGTGTGTGTGTGTGTGTGTGGTGCTGGCCTGAATCTGCTGTTGTTGAAATGGTACCTTCTCCAAGCCCTTGATTGAATGTTTAACCTTCAAGTTCTGAAGAACTGTGGCTTACCAAGTATTATGTACATACTTATCAAATGCCAGCTGTGTTGGACAATAGACATTGTCTGTCTGGAAGACTTCCACATCCAAATGATGCTCCTGAATGGAGAATGAAGCAAAGACACCATGACAGGGAAGATTGCTAAAGCCATACAAGGATACTGTGAAGGCCAACCTAGTAGTAGGCCTCCTTCAGTCATGACTGACCATGGACAAAGTACATCCGTTCTAATGTCTAGATGGGCTGTCTGCTTGGTCCAAGCAGCGTGGTCTGTGACTATACAGACCAATGCGAGAGAGGCAGTCTCTGTCGCAGCGGTCGCATGTGCATGCTGATGCTGGTCTGTTGGCTGTCATCCCTTTTCTGCGAACTCGCTTTTCTGCTGCAGCAGCTGACAGTTTGTCCTCACCAATCCGCAGCTGTTTCTTGAGAGTAGTTCTCCAGCTGTTGCGGTCGTCTGCGAGGTCCTCCCAGGACTCAGTGTTGATCTCAAGCGCCTTCATGTCACGCTTGCAAACGTCTTTGTATCTCAGCTGTGGGTGGCCAATGTTTCTCTGCCCTGTGGCAAGCTCACCATAAAGGATGTCTTTTGGGATGCGACCATCTTCCATGCGGCGAACGTGGCCCAACCAGCGCAGCCGACGCTGTCTCAGCATGGTATGCATGGTTGGGAGGCCAGCGCGGGTTAGGACTTCGGTGTTGGTCACCTTGTCTTGCCAGGAAATGCCAAGTATGCGCCGTAGGCTTCTCAGGTGGAAGGTATTGAGTCTTTTCTCCTGATGAGTATGTGTGGTCCACGCCTCGCTGCCATACAGCAAGGTGCTGAGGACACAGGCGTTGTATACAGCCATCTTTGTCTTTATGGTCAGCTTGGGATTTGTCCACACCCTTTGTGTGAGGCGGGCTAGTGTTGTGGCTGCCTTCCCGATCCTCTTGTCGACCTCTGTGTCAAGGGAGAGGTTATCGGTGATGGTGGACCCAAGATATGTGAATTGATGGATGGCTTCAACCTCGTAGTCATCAATGGTGATGGCTGGTGGAGATGGCGTGTCTTGGCCCAGGACGTTTGTCTTCTTAAGACTGATGGTCAGACCAAAATCTTTGCAGGCCTGGGAGAAGCGGTCCATTAGTGACTGCAAGTCCTGCTGAGTATGGGTCACAACTGCGGCATCGTCGGCAAATAGCATGTCTCTGATGAGGGCTTCACGGACCTTTGTCCTTGCTCTGAGGCGGGCGAGATTGAAGAGCCTGCCATCTGATCTGGTCCGCAGGTGGATCCCTTCTTGCGCTGTGCTGAACGCATGCCTCAGGAGGATAGCGAAGAAGATTCCAAAGAGGGTTGGGGCCAAGACGCAGCCTTGTTTCACACCGCTGCGTACGTCGAAGGGCTTGGAGAGGTTTCCGTTGAACTGCACCATCCCTTTCATGTTTGAGTGGAAGGACTCAACTAAGCTGTGCAGTTTGGGGGGGCAGCCATTTTTCGGAGTGCCCTGAAAAGGCCATCTCTGCTGACTAGGTCAAAGGCCTTGGTGAGGTCAATGAATGCCACATACAGGGGCATCCGCTGCTCTCTGCACTTCTCCTGGATTTGGCAAAGGGAGAAGACCATGTCTACCGTGGATCTCTCTGCTCGAAAACCACACTGTGATTCCGGGTAGACGCGTTCAGCCAGTTTCTGCAGGCGGATTAGGAGGACCCGAGCATAGACTTTGCCAACAATGCTGAGGAGCGAGAAACCTCTGTAGTTGTTGCAGTCGCTCCTTTCGCCCTTGTTTTTGTACAGGGTGACGATCTTGACGTCCCTCATGTCCTGTGGTACAGCTCCCTCATTCCAACACTGACAGAGAACTGCGTGCAAAGGGTGCAGAAGAGAAGTCTTGCAGTGCTTGATGAGGTCTGGGGGAATTCCGTCGATGCCAGGTGCCTTCCCTGATGCCAGGCTATCAATGGCCTTGCTGAGTTCGTCCGCAGTTGGCTCTGCGTCAAGTTCTTCCATTACCGGCATGCACTTGATGGCATCGAGGGCTAAGGGGGACACCATGTTCTGTGTGGAGTAGAGGTCGGAGTAGTGTTCCGCCCATCTTTCCATCTGTTGGCTAGGATTGCTGATTACTTCCCCAGTGGAGGATTTGAGGGGGGCGATCTTGCTCTGTGTTGGTCCCAGTGCCTTCTTGATGCCATCATACATTCCTCGAATGTTGCTTCTTTCAGCAGCACTCTGTATCTCTTCGCTGAGCTCTGTCCAGTACTCGTTTGCGCAGCGCCTGGCGTTAAGCTGAACCTTACTTCTGGCAGCCCTGAGGATTTGCAGGTTCTTCTCACTGGGTGACCACTTATACTTGGTGAGTGCGGCACGCTTGGCCTCAACAGTGGGAGTCATCTCTGATGATTTGGCCTCAAACCAGTCGTGGGACTTCACAGTTTTCTTTCCAAAGGTGGCCATAGCAATGCGGTGCATGGTGTCTCGTAGCGTTTCCCATCTCTCAGTGGCAGAGTCTCTGGGCTGCAATGCATCATATTCTCTCTGAAAGGCCTCTGCGAACTCTTCTACAAGATCTGGCTGAGACATCTTGCTGACGTCAATGCGAGGGTTCCCTTGTTTCTTTGAGCAGTGGAACTTCTTTGGTTGTAGCCTGATCTTGCAACATACCAGAGAGTGGTCTGTGTCGCAGTCCGCGCTGTGATAAGAGCGAGTGTGGAGAACGTTTTTGATAGCGGCACGTCTTACTAGGATCAAATCCAGTTGGTGCCAATGTTTTGAGCGGGGATGCCTCCAGGAGACTTTGTGCTGAGGCTTCATCTTGAAGAAGGAGTTGGCGATGCACAGTTCATGGCAGGCGCAAAACTCAAGCAGTCGCTGTCCATTCTCATTCATTTTCCCCACTCCAAAGGAACCGAGGCAGAAGGGCCATGAGTCATTGTCTGCACCCACTCTGGCATTGAAGTCGCCAAGGAGAACAAGTTGTTCTGTCCGGGGATGTTCCTTATGGTTGATGCAAGATTTTCGTAGAACTCATCCTTGGTGTCTGGAGAGGCGGACAGAGTTGGGGCATAAACGCTGATGAGAGTGACATAGCCTTCGGTGGTGTTGAGGCGGAGAGTCAAGAGTCGTTCTGAACCGCCGCTGCCTGGTTCAATCATGTTCAGCAGGCTATTCCTTACTGCAAAGCCTACTCCGTGCTCTCTTGGGGCATCGGAGCTCTTTCCTTGCCAGAAGAAGGTGTAGTCCCTTTCCTTTAGTGTTCCTGAGTCAGCCAGCCGTGTTTCTTGCAGAGTGGCAATGTCCACATTGAGCCTCTTTAGTTCGATGTTTATGACGGCGGTTTTTCTGGCGTCGCTGATGTCTTGCAGATCTTGGGAGAGCCCAGGCATCATTGTTCGGACATTCCAACAGCCCAGTTTCATTGCTGATCCTTTTCCTGATCCAACCTAAATGACAGCAAAACAACACCACCATCAGGGAAGATGTATCCTGCAACTGTTGACAGCAGTACACGCAAGACATAATCACACGTAAACCAAGCAGAACAACAACGAGGGACTTGCTAAAGGAAAACCTTTGGTTACAGAACTCCTTCCCATTCAGTTCTATTCAACAGACCAGAGACCAGCCGAAGCAGTCTAAAACAGACCAGAAACCAGCTGAAGCAGTCTAAAACAGACCAGAAAACCAGCTGAAGCAGACTGAAACAGACCAGAGACCAGCCAAAGCAGACTCTGAACTTGCCAGGACGTGTTCTACATAGCTTGTGCCTTTGGAAGAAAGGTACCTGAAAGATTGGTCTTCTATCTCACGTGAAGTCACACACCAGATGCTGAAGTCCAGTTTGCCAACTCGTCGATTGGATTGATGAGAGAGAGTCCACTATTACTTTGACCCAGTTTTTTTTCTTTTTGGTCTTGGCATCATCACATTAAAAACTAACACGTTGTTCCATTCAAGTAAAAACTTAAACCTGCAACATCCCCCCCTCCCTGAGACACCACGCTCTATTGGTTCAATGTCAGTTAAGATTAATAGAACATTGTTGTTTAATCAGTTAGACGCTTAACATCTGTTTATGCCGTATTATTTTATGTGTAACTAAGCATACAATAATTTTGAAATGACAATACCAAACACCCAGCTCTGAGTTTTCAAAATATCTTTTTCATATGTGGACAAATGACAAGTATCTACAGTAGTGTGACAATATAGCCAATCACCTGTACACTGCTAATGAGTGTCAGGACATCTTTCACTGACATCCATCGTCTGCTGAGTAAAGTAACATCCAAACGTCTTCAATCTTGCCCTGGTCTTGATATCAGAGGAAAAAGAAAACATCAAGCGCTTTGTAAAATATGTATATTTACGTTTCAAAGAAAGAGACATTGCCTCTAGTTAAAAACATCTTTTCTGGCATTTTCATAAACTGACATATCACTGTATACGAACCTGGAAAAAAACACGAAAGAAGAATAAGAACGTGTATTTAATACAAGAAAGACAGGCGAAAATTTTCGGTCAACTGGCCTTTGTCAAGCGTAAGATCACAAACAAACAAACAAGCACCAGATACAAAAATTAGGAGAAAAAGACTGAAACTCGGTCCAGTGTGAGAAAAGGAATAAACTATCACTGTATGTTCAACCTTTTGTAAATGCCATTGGCGAAGCAAAGTATTAATTTTTGCAGTCTTTCCGCCATGCATTTAATCAAAGGCTTTAAAACAGTTGTTTTATTTATCTACATTTCATATAAAATATCTGTGGTAACGAGAATTGTTTTATTATTTCATGGGGTTCTTACACAACAAATTGGTCTCATTAAAAGCTTATATTTTTAGGAAAAAAATATGAACACGTGTTTGTAGTTATCTATGAAAAAAAATCATGCATTCATGAAAAAATAGTTTTTGTTTCTGATATCACATTATGTGGATAGACATTAAATGAAATTGATGCTTTTGTTAAAATGTGTTATTGTACAGAAATGTTCATTTGTGGAAACAGGGTGGACATAAATCTGTTCTCTATTGCTCTGGACGTGAATCTTCCAAAGTGGAAATTGCTGTCTACAGTGTGGCCTTTTAGTTCCTGAATGTTTTCCCTGAGACCAACAGCCGTGATTTCAGTAAGTACAATACTTTTACTTCTTGTGCTCGCTGACGTTGCTGTGCTGCAACAGTCCATACATACAAGAATGGACCAATTGTAGAACTGAGTGGTAACAGGAACATTACCATGGTCACATAAAACTCGTCCATCAGAGCAAAGCCAATAAAGGACATCACGCTGGTCCAGCCAAATAAAAACCAGCAGGTAGCAGTAGATCCAACTAATTTCAGTGACAGGTGGACTGATGCATACAGTGGCCTCTTGGTAGGATCAACTGTAATTTGGTATTTTGGTGTTCTTCTGTAGATAATAATTTGACCAGCTACAGCTACAGAGCAGAAGATAAAATTAGATACCACAGCAACTGTGAACCACCTGAATTGCTGGTTACAATTAAGACAATCAAATAAAGCCAGACGGCACAGACCAGACTGGCGTTCAAGACCCCAGTGTGACAATCCAGGAAGAAATGGTATCATTGAAAACAATATTCCAAGACACCACGTTACTACACACGCTGTGGTTGTTGATGTTCCGCTGAACCTCCACTTGGTTAAAGGGAAACAAACTCTGATGACCTGATCCAGTGTGCTGAGCCATATGTTCAAAACTGACACCTCACTGGAAAGTAGAGAAAGAAAAGCAGCTACCTTGCAGGCAATACTGTTAGTCCATATCTTTTCAAAATAGATATACTTTTCCTTTTCAAATTCATTAGCTACTGTAACTATGCTAATATGTATTCCCATACATACATGGGAAATATTTAAACTTGCAAAGAACGTGATAAAAGTTCCTCCAAATGTTGTCTTTGACAGAATTACAATCACAAAACAGACTGAATTTCCTAAAACAGCACAGATGCTAGACAACCAAAATAGAAATCTGTACAGTTCGGTAGGTAATAGATGTGTGCAGGAAGACAGCAAAGGTTTTCGTGCTAAACACTTTATCTTGCTGGACAATTTAGGAAGTATATTTTTACAGCAAAATCTGTGGTTAGTTGAAAAGACAGCTTTCAAATGATTCAACCCTGACAACAAATTGAAATTAAAGTTTTCAATAAGATTCCCTCTTATGTCTAATGCAGTGAGTTGTGGTGCATGGTCAAACCCTGTTGACCCAATTGTTCTGATGCCAGAATAAGACACATTGAAATGCTGTAATTCAGGTAAGTACATGATTAATTCCCAGTTTATAATAGCTAAGTGTGTTCGTGATAAGTCTAGTTTTCTCAGTGAATAATACACATTAAACGGTTTGCTTGTCAACGACAAGAGAGGATTGTCTGCTAAAATCAGAATCCTTAAATTCGGTGTCTCTGAGAATAAATTTATGTTGAGATTTTTCAGTTGGTTTTTGCTCAAATCAATAAATTGCAAGTTGGCCAGCTTTAAATCATGTAGATGGACCAAAGAACAGTGTGAAAGACTCAACCAAATAAGATTGGCATTGGTACTGACATTAATCAGCGTCAATCCTGAGCCTGTGGCATCTAGATAACGAAGACGAGGGAAGAGGTGAGCAGGGAAAGGTTGAGGACACAGGAAAGAGTGACCTTGACACAGGCAGCTTTCAGAACAGTTCGTGTCACATAACCATTCGTCATCTCGCTGTGGGCACTGGCCCCAGCCATCACAGAGATGATCTCTGTGTACACAAACAACAGAAGCTCTACACTGGTAGAAACCAGGACACGTCAGTGTCTCACATTCTTGTTCATCTTCACCATAAGTACAGTCAGAAAATCCGTTACATCGTGTGTAGACAGGGAGACAATATAGCCAATCATTTGTACACTGGTAATGGGTGTCTGGACATCTTTCACTGACATTCATCGTCTGCTGAGTAAAGTAACCTGTACCATCAAGGTTGATGAAAACATGTTGCTTTCTGTCTACTTCTGTGTGGTTTGACTTGTCACTGTACTTCAATGTGTCAGGACAATTAACTTCATCAGAATCATCCAGACAGTCTGCAAGTTCATCGCAGCGTTGGCTGTACCATACATACTGAGAACTGAAGCATGGAAATCCATTGTAAGAAGGATGCACACAGAATGACTCGTCACTGTTATCTGGACAGTCCTGTCTGAAGTCACACACCAGAGTGTAAGGGATTGTTGTAATGTGATCGTCACACTCAAACAAGGTGATGGTATAAGTTGTGATTTTTCTAAGAACATCCCTTGTGTTGGTGTTTTTAGCGTTTGGGACCAGGAACACACAAACCTGTGAAGACGCTGTCTTCCCACAGTGACTGTTGGGATCACATGATACGAATGAATGTGTCACGTGACCAATCAGACACTGGAACAAAGTCTGTTGTGTTTGTGTAAAGATGGATAAAAATGGATACTGTGTTTTAAATGGAAGCATTTCAGGAAAAATCACAGTCTGAACTGGAATGAAGTATTCTGACTGTGATTGTGTCTCACACACCAAATCATCAGGTTCTTTGTGTTGTTGTACCTCTGCATACATGATGAACATATTATCAACATACAAAAAGCGGAGAGTCCTTGAAGGATGGAAAGGCTCAGCACGAATAGAAAGATCAATGTTGTAGATGATTGTGTTGTCAGACCATGTACGAAATTTGCTGTACATAATGGGTAAAGATTTCCAGCCTGATATGCTGCCTATAAATGAAGAGAATTTATGTTTTTCTTTGAAACCATATAAAAAGTCATTTGCTTCATTCCTTGTTTTTATTACAGCTATTTTCGCACCCATCTTCAAACATGTGTGTTCCGCGGTTTGACTAGTTTTTTGCGCCGCAAGATGTGTAAGATCTAAATATTGAAAACACTTGTTACGTGAAGCCACCAAACCCTGACAAGCAGGACTACTGAAGGGACAGTGTTCTGTTTCATCCTGTCCATCTTCACACTCTGTCTTCAGGTTACAGTCCAGATGGTGCTGAAAGTTAGAATAATGGTCTACAGAACAGTTGAATAAGCCATTGAATAACATTTTTGGTTGATTGAATGTTGAGTGAAAAGAAAATATCACTATTTTTTCGACTTCATGACGTTCACATTCATATATAATATAAAGACAGGAACTGTGGAGGATTTCTGAGTATGTGATTAAACTACTGCACCCTATATTTACCTGTTCGAGAATTTGTATTGAGGTCTGTATAGCTCAATTTTAAGCATGAAGTAAAGATTTCATCCCAATATTTTGTTTTGACACTAACCATAATGACATATCCAAGGGGTGATTCTAGTTCCACAAAACGTGTGTTCTCCTTCCAGTAGTCGAAATATTGAAATGGTAATATTATATACCCAGAATATGTTGACATGAATCTTGTAACGAAACCGTGATTTTTAATTTCCTGAATTTTTATCCTAAATGGAGGAATATTGATATGTGAGAGGAGCAGCTGGTTACTAAGTGAGTCAAACATATATTCTTTAAGGGAATGAAGACTACATTCTGTCACGCAATACGTCCCAAAGTCGTTATAATAATAATGCAACCATGTTTCCCATGGAGTGGACTCACACCAGTATGTTAACCTCTGAAAATGAGCACGTACAACCAAACCCTGTGGTACACGGATATGCAAACGACAGTAAACAGTAGACTTATCACCACACACCCCATACTTCACCCCTTCCTGTGGTGTAAAGCTCGGCAAACAGTCTGACCCATTGACCTGTAGAATCGTGAAGTTAGTTTTGTTAAAAAGATATTCTACACCTGGACACATTTCACTCAACTTCTGTTGACCAGCAGTGTTACTGATGTTGATGTTTATGTCAATTTGATGGGAGGTGTTTTCAACAATTACCAAAAAGATGACAATTTTGAAATGGAACACTGAAGCACACAAAATGAAGCGTTCAACCATATGACCAGGTCTGAAATGTCTTGATTTTGGTACATCATCCATGGTATATTATTATTGTTGTTACATCTGAACAACTAAATAACAGAAATACAAGAACAACTGGAATAGCCAATAAATAAGAAGAGAAATACAAGAACTGAAATGGCCAATGCAGAACAGAGAAACACAAGAACAACTGAAATAGCCAATAAATAGCAAAGAAATACAAGAACAACTGAAATAGCCAATACATAACAGAGAAACAGAGGAACAACCGAAATAGCCAATAAATAACAGAGAAATACAAGAACAACTGAAATGGCCAATACATAAGAGAGAACTACAAGAATAACTGAAATAGCCAATAAATAACAGAGAAATACAAGAACAACTGAAATAGCCAATAAATAACAGAGAACTACAAGAATAACTGAAATAGCCAATAAATAACAGAAAAATACAAGAACAACTAAATAGCCAATAAATAACAGAGAAATACAAGAACAACTAAAATAGCCAATACATAACAGAGAAATACAAGAACCGAAATAGCCAATAAATAACAGAGAAACACAAGAACAACTGAAATAGCCAATAAATAATAGAGAAATACGAAAACAACCGAAATAGTCATTAACTAACAGAAAAACACAAGAACAACTGAAATAGTCATGAAATAACAGAGAAATACAAGAACAACTGAAATAGCCAATAAATAAAGAGAAATACAAGAACATCTAAAATGGTCAATATATAACAGAGACAGACTAAGAACAACTGGAATAGCAATACATACATGAATACAAGAACAATGAAATAGCCAATAAAGAGAATACAAAATCTAAAATGTCAAAAACAGCAATAGACACTGAATAAATAATAACAAAATACAGAAATGAACAGCAAAAAAATACGAAAAAACAAAACAATGGAATAGCCAATACACAACAACTGTCAACTTCATTTGGCCCAGCTTTCTTCTATCTCTTCTTTGGTGACGGCAACTTGCTCTAGACGCTTTGAGAATTCATTCTGTTAGGCAACTGTTATACCAGGGCTATTGGTTTTCTGAACATCCATTTTTTGGGGAGGTTTCTTGCCCTGGGGCCTTCTTTTTCTTAGCCCCTGGAGGTTCACTTTTACTCTGAGGAGAAGGTGGTGTGTTGAGCATTCGGCACCTCTCATTGCTCTGGTGATATGAAAGTCACGCAGATCATGTTATATGCAGATGATATGATATAATCTATTTGATGCCAGTGCTTCGATCTTGGATGCATCCAAGTAGTTTTGTAAGCATCGTTCAGTTGGAAAAATACATTTGTGATTGAGAGATTGTGCTGGGAGCATAGTGAAAGCAGAAGTTTGCTGTTTGAGAAACTCATGACAGATACCATGATGACCAATAATGCCAGCCCATGCTCTATGATTTGAGCCAATTCTCGCGTTGAAATCCCCCAGGATAATTAACTTATCACCTGCAGGTACGCTGCGTACAACTTCATCAAGCTGTTAGTAGAAGGCTTCTTTGTTTTCATCTTGGTTTGTCATGGTGGGGGCATAGACACTTACCAAACAGCATATGCATTGGCTGATAAGAGGAGCCTCATATTCATGATTCTGTCTTTGATGCCCTAGTGCTGTGACTCAAGCTGAGAGACGACAGGGGTCTTTGCCTCGAAGCCAACATCTGCCTTCTTTTCAGCTTCGAGACCTGACCAGTCAAGCATATCCTGATCCAACCTTGCTTAACTGACCCTTGTCTAAAACTCTTGTCTCGCTGAGGGCAGCAAAGTCAACTTTGTATCTTTGGAGCTCTTGTATCACCAAGGCTGTTGTTCTTTCTGGTCGGTTTGCCTCTTTTCTATTAGGAGAGTTTGCACGTTCCAAGCGGCAACAATAAAGAGCTTATCAGTCCGTTTCCATTGGCGGTAGCCTGTCTGAACCCAGAGATTCTTAGCACCCTCTGCTCCTTTCCCTGTCTGCCTACTACTTTGAGCAGTGGTTCCAGAATCGCTGGGGACTGAGGGTTATTGTTTACACGCGTCTGTCATGTTTGTGAGGGGGTTTGCACTAGGTGCCATTCGCATAGGTAACTTAATTGTTGTTTGCGCAGAGCCACAGCAACTCTCTCCACCTCCTTCCACAAGTCCAGGGCAAACCGAGGTAAGACAGCTGTTTCATAGGAGACACAGACAGCTGAACATTATGAGTCATCATGCTGATTTCATAACTTTCATGTAAATGGTATTAAATTAAAAAAGAAAGAAACAAAACAAAACAAACAAACAAACAAACAAACATGTCATTGTATATTCCACATTGTTACAACAAACTAGAGTTCAAAATCATGTATCATCCCTTTAACTGAAGAATTGTGACGAAAAAAATATAATTTCTTATTTGAGAGAGTATTTCAGTAGGACACACACTTTGAGAAAATTAAAAGAACTGTTCTTTGCTTATACCAAGACCCACAACCATATATCCAAAGACACTCTGAGTGACTGTATTAGAAATGAAGAGAGGGCTGGTGTAGATACTCTCAGTTCTCAGTAAATCACTGTATTAGAAATGAAGAGAGGGCTGGTGTAGATACTTCTCAGTTCTCAGTAAATCACTGTATTAGAAATGAAGATAGGGCTGGTGTAGATACTTCTCAGTTCTCAGTAAGTCACTGTATTAGAAATGAAGAGAGGGTGGTGTAGATACTTCTCTGTTCTCAGTAAGTCACTGTATTAGAAATGAAGAGAGGGGGGTGGTGTAAATACTTCTCTGTTCTCAGTAAATCACTGTATTAGAAATGAAGAGAGGGGGGGGGGTGTAGATACATCTCTGTTCTCAGTAAATCACTGTATTAGAAATGAAGAGAGGGGTGGTGTAAATACTTCTCTGTTCTCAGTAAATCACTATATTAGAAATGAAGAGAGGGGGGGTGTAGATAATTCTCTGTTCTCAGTAAATCACTGTATTAGAAATGAAGAGAGGGCTGGTGTAAATACTTCTCTGTTCTCAGTAAATCACTGTATTAGAAATGAAGAGAGGAGGGGTGTAGATACTTCTCAGTTCTCAGTAAGTCACTGTATTAGAAATGAAGAGAGGGGGGGTGTAGATACTTCTCAGTTCTCAGTAAGTCACTGTATTAGAAATGAAGAGAGGGGTGGTGTAAATACTTCTCTTTTCTCAGTAAATCACTGTATTAGAAATGAAGAGAGGGGTGATGTAAATACTTCTCAGTTCTCAGTAAATCACTGTATTAGAAATGAAGAGAGGGCTGGTGTAGATACTTCTCAGTTCTCAGTAAATCATTGTATTAGAAATGAAGAGAGGGGTGGTGTAGATACTTCTCAGTTCTCAGTAAATCACTGTATTAGAAATGAAGAGAGTGCTGGTGTAGATACTTCTCAGTTCTCAGTAAATCATTGTATTAGAAATGAAGAGAGGGGGGGGGTGTAGATACTTCTCAGTTCTCAGTAAGTCACTGGATTAGAAATGAAGAGAGGGGGGGGTGTAAATACTTCTCTGTTCTCAGTAAATCACTGTATTAGAAATGAAGAGAGGGGGGGGGTGTAGATACTTCTCTGTTCTCAGTAAATCACTGTATTAGAAATAAAGAGAGGGGTGGTGTAGATACTTCTCAGTTCTCAGTAAGTCACTGTATTAGAAATAAAGAGAGGGGGGGGTGTAAATACTTCTCTGTTCTCAGTAAATCACTGTATTAGAAATGAAGAGAGGGGGGGGGGTGTAAATACTTCTCTGTTCTCAGTAAATCACTGTATTAGAAATGAAGAGGAGAGGGTGTAGATACTTCTAAGTTCTCAGTAAATCATTGTATTAGAAATGAAGTGGGGGGAGGGGTGTAGATACTTCTCAGTTCTCAGTAAATCATTGTATTAGAAATGAAGAGAGGGGGGTGTAGATACTTCTCAGTTCTCAGTAAATCACTGTATTAGAAATGAAGAGGAGAGGGTGTAGATACTTCTCAGTTCTCAGTAAATCATTGTATTAGAAATGAAGTTGGGGGAGGGGTGTAGATACTTCTCAGTTCTCAGTAAATCATTGTATTAGAAATGAAGAGAGGGGGGTGTAGATACTTCTCAGTTCTCAGTAAATCACTGTATTAGAAATGAAGATAGGGCTGGTGTAGATACTTCTCAGTTCTCAGTAAGTCACTGTATTAGAAATGAAGAGAGGGGTGGTGTAGATACTTCTCAGTTCTCAGTAAGTCACTGTATTAGAAATGAGAGAGGGGGGTGGTGTAAATACTTCTCTGTTCTCAGTAAATCACTGTATTAGAAATGAAAGAGGGGGGGGGTGTGTAGATACATCTCTGTTCTCAGTAAATCACTGTATTAGAAATGAAGAGAGGGGTGGTGTAAATACTTCTCTGTTCTCAGTAAATCACTTATTAGAAATGAAGAGAGGGGGGGGTGTAGATAATTCTCTGTTCTCAGTAAATCACTGTATTAGAAATGAAGAGAGGGCTGGTGTAAATACTTCTCTGTTCTCAGTAAAATCACTGTATTAGAAATGAAGAGAGGAGGGGTGTAGATACTTCTCAGTTCTCAGTAAGTCACTGTATTAGAAATGAAGAGAGGGGGGTGTAGATACTTCTCAGTTCTCAGTAAGTCACTGTATTAGAAATGAAGAGAGGGGTGGTGTAAATACTTCTCTTTTCTCAGTAAATCACTGTATTAGAAATGAAGAGAGGGGTGATGTAAATACTTCTCAGTTCTCAGTAAATCACTGTATTAGAAATGAAGAGAGGGCTGGTGTAGATACTTCTCAGTTCTCAGTAAATCATTGTATTAGAAATGAAGAGAGGGTGTGTAGATACTTCTCAGTTCTCAGTAAATCACTGTATTAGAAATGAAGAGAGTGCTGGTGTAGATACTTCTCAGTTCTCAGTAAATCATTGTATTAGAAATGAAGAGAGGGGTGGTGTAGATACTTCTCAGTTCTCAGTAAGTCACTGGATTAGAAATGAAGAGAGGGGGGTGGTGTAAATACTTCTCTGTTCTCAGTAAATCACTGTATTAGAAATGAAGAGAGGGGGGGGGTGTAGATACTTCTCTGTTCTCAGTAAATCACTGTATTAGAAATAAAGAGAGGGGTGGTGTAGATACTTCTCAGTTCTCAGTAAGTCACTGTATTAGAAATAAAGAGAGGGGGGGGGTGTAAATACTTCTCTGTTCTCAGTAAATCACTGTATTAGAAATGAAAGAGAGGGGGGGGGGTGTAAATACTTCTCTGTTCTCAGTAAATCACTGTATTAGAAATGAAGAGGAGAGGGTGTAGATACTTCTAAGTTCTCAGTAAATCATTGTATTAGAAATGAAGTGGGGGGAGGGGTGTAGATACTTCTCAGTTCTCAGTAAATCATTGTATTAGAAATGAAGAGAGGGGGGTGTAGATACTTACTGTTCTAATCACGTTTAAAAAAAGAGGGGTGTAGTTTCTCTTTCAGTAAATCACTGTATTAGAAATAAGAGAGGGGGGGTGTAATATTCTTGTTCCAGAATCCTGTATTAGAAAGAAGGAGGGGGGGTGTAAATACTTCTCAGTTCTCAGTAAATCACTGTATTAGAAATGAAGAGAGAGGGGTGGTGATACTTCTGTTCGTAAATCACTGTATAGAATGAGGGGGGGGGCGGTGAGGGGGTGTAGATACTTCTCTTCAGTAATCAGTATTAGAATGGGGGGGTGTAGTCTTGTCTGTATTTAGAATGAGGGGGGTGTAGATACTTCTCAGTTCTCAGTAAATCACTGTTTATTTAAGAAGAAATGTAAAAGAGAGGGGGGGAGGGTGTAAGATACTTCTCTGTTCTCAGTAATGCATCACTGTATTAGAAATGAAGAGGAAGAGGTTTTGCAATCACTTCTCAAGTTCCAGTAAATCACTGTATTAGAAATGAAGGAGAGAGGTTGTAGACACTTCTAAGTTCTCAGTAAATCATTGTATTGAAATGAAGTGGAGGGGGTGTAAGATACTTCTCAGTTTCTCGTAAACATTGTATTTGAAATGAAAGTTGAGGGTTATACTTCTCATTCTCAGTAAATCAACTGGTTATTAGAAATGTGAAGCAGAGTGCTGATACTTCTCAGTTCATCATAATCATTGTATTAATGAAGAGAGGATGTAATACTTCTCAGTTCTCAGTAAGTCATGTATTAGAAATGAAGAGAGATGGTGTAGAACTTCTAGTTCTCAGTAAAGTCATTGAATTAGAATTCAGTTCATATCTTGAAAGAAGATGAGGGAGGTTGTAATATGTCTCAGTTCTAGTAATGATCGAACCAGATAGACAAAAAACAAAAATGACCGCGTATTCAATACAACAAGACAAGACAAGCGCAAATTTTCGGCCAACTGGCCTTTGTCAGGCGCGAATGCACGATCACGAACAGACACTAACCAACGGATAATAAGAAAAGGACTAAAAACTTCCCTGCAACCTCGTCCAGTGGATAATATGGGACTAAATCCTGTGATTCTGAAACTGGTGGATAGGGCAGACGAGAAATGATTATAGAATTTAAGGACATTTCTCTGGGAAGGTGAAGGTTAATTTGAGGTTAATTTTGAAGATGAAGTTTGGAGGAGCATTTACATGTTCTTCCATCTCTCTTGAAGTAATCTGATGACCCACCCAGGTTTGACTCTTTAGAGGAATGCTTGAAGCTAATCACTGACAAGCTTCCTGCACAACGGATTCAAGTCCCTACCGCTACCAACGTCATCTTCGAAATCCTTTAAACTCACACTCGGGTTCTCATGTAAGACTCATTTTATGCTATAATTATAACATATCTTTGTATGCCCTTTACCTTAACTTGTTTTTCAACAAGGCACATCTGCAATTGAATCTTCCTCTCTAGTTCATGATCCTTTGAGAGCAGAACGAATGAGCAGATTTCCAAGAGCTTTTCACTTAGTGTGGCACAACTAATTGTGAACGAATGATTCATCCCATCTGGGCTTGCTTTTATTTATTATGTGTGTCTGTTGATGTGTTTACATTTTCTGTTGATGACTAATCTTACACTTCAATCGTCACAGTCCCATCCTTTTCTGACTAGGTCTGAATGAGTTGATGCTTTTCTCAACAGTGTCAGAGTTATTTTCCTTGACAATACATAACACCTCTGACAAAGAAACCAGAAAACACCTTCCTTTTCTTTTTGATTTGTTGCCTGTAGCCACAAAGACCAGTGACTCCCAAGACGGCAAAAGATTGATTTATGGGTCGTGACAATCACCAGCATTTATCGCTTTTAGTCATTGCTGTGATCTGTAGTTGATCCGTCTGAAGTTTACTCAGAAAATCTTTATGACAAAACGTATTTCATACGGCCAACTTTCCATGCTGAAAATAGCTGGAAAGCATGATCAAAATGCAACGAATAGCTCTCTCTCTCTCGGTCTCTCTATCTATTTCTGTATGTGTGTGTGTGCATGTGTGTGTATGTATGTATGCTTGTATGCGTCACGCACACAGACACACACACACACACACACACACACACACACACACACACACACACACACACGCACGAACACCACATCTCGGCTGCCTCAATCTTGTTCTGGCTTTGCTTGTTGACTGTCCACACTTCACAACCGTATAACATTATCAGTTCTGTATAACATTCAAGAACTCTCTTCCTGATGTTAATTGATAGGCATTTGTTGTAAGAATGCTATTCATCTTCTTGAATGGTGTTTTGGCTCGACCGATTCTGCTGGCTATTTCTCATGTGCATCTGCTGTCTGGTGAAATGAGCGTTCCCAGATATTTAAACTTATCAACCTGTGTCAAGGTTGTACCATTTGCTGTTATTTTGCATGAGGGGATTTCATGTTTTTTACTGATCACCATGACTTCAGTCTTCTTGCTGTTTTGTTCCAACCCCTTACATTTGCTTTCTATTTCTAGTATATTCACAAGGTTTTGTAGGTCCCTTTCATTTTCTGCAATTAGCACGGTGTCATCTGCGTATCGAATGTTGTTTATCATTTTTTCTCCAACCTGTAATCCAGGGTCTTCTTCTAGGTTTCTCATGATGTTTTCGCTGTAAAGTGAAAACAGATCTGGTGACAAAACACAACTTTTATTTATTTATTTACTATTTGTTTATTTATTTATTCATTTGTTTATTTATTGTGATATAGTCTGCTAGGACGATATGTATCCGTTCTTTCTCCTTTGTTGTTCTTGTTGTTATCATCTGCCAGGACGATATCTCTGCATTCTTTGTAGTGACATTTGTAATACTGGCCTCCACACTGATCTATCTGCTTTTGCTGTACTTTCTACAGTTTCTTCAGTTCTGATCTTTTACGACTGTATGTAAGACGTCTGATATGAAATCAATGAATCTACAGTACACAGCATTTCGAGGGTTGACAGCCAGAACCCGGTATCTCACTTTTTTGTCAATTTTCACTTTTTTATCTGAACTGTTGCTTTTGATGCGATCTTTCACTTGGTGGACTTTGTTTTTGCCATGATATCGATTTTTGATTGGTTATCGATGAAACCAAAAACCAGTATCTCAAAATGTAGATATATCCTCTCCCTGAAAACCCATTTAAAATCGTCTCGTATAAACTATCAGAAAATCGAGATACTTGGTTCTGGTTGTCAACCCTCGATTTCCCCCTGACTGAGAGACTTGTGACTGTGATCTGAAAACATAGTACAATATCTCTTCAAAAGTAAAATCATCTCTTTATCTCTCAATTACGAATGAACAGTTGGAAGAAACTTAACAACAGTCATGTATCATCATCATCATGTGCCCTGCCGCATGGCATTGGCGATCATGGCCTCCTATACGAATCTATCCCTTGTCACTGTAAGTCCACATGCCACTCCGTCTGTCTTCATCCACTCCGCAAGTTCGTCCAATATTTTCTCCCTGGGTCTACCTGGTGCTTTTTTCCCCTCTAGCTTTCCCGTTGTCACCATATACTCTAATTTCTTTGATTCATAAAATGTCCTTGCTTGTCTTTTCCTAATCTTCTTCATTAATTTCTTTTTTTGTGTGTTTGCCTCTTTCAAAACTGTCTCGTTTGTTTTCTTTGCTGTCCTTGGAACTCTTAACATTCTTTTCAGAAACCACATTTTCAGCTGCCTCAATATTAGTCTGACTTTGCGTGTTGATTGTCCACGCTTCTCATCCATACAACAGTATCAGTTCTATAATAATATATCACTGAACTCTTCTTCCTGTTGTTAATTGGTAAGAACGCTTTTCATTTTCTTGAATGCTGTTTTAGCTCGTTGAATTCTGCTGGCTATTACTGATATACATTTGCTGTCTGAGGAGATGGTTCTTCCCCAGATATTTTAACTTATCAATTTGTCTGTAATAATGCATGAGGAGATTTCTTGTTTATTTTGTTTTACTGATCATCATATAAATACATACATGGAAACGATAGAAAAAGACAATTGTTAAACAGAGACGTATGCTTGTTGACTTTTCTCTCCATACGATCGTCTCTTGTCTTCTGTTTATAGTAACACTGCCTACAGACACTATGTTTGACAGTTTAAACAACACAGCAGTGGACAGACTGTCTGCATACTATATGTTTGACAGTTTAAACAACACAGCAGTGGACAGACTGTCTGCATACTATATGTTTGACAGTTTAAACAACACAGCAGTGTACAGACTGTCTGTAGACACTATGTTTGACAGTTTGAACAACACAGCAGTGGACAGACTGTCTGTAGACACTATATTTGACAATTTGAACAACACAGCAGTGGACAGACTGTCTGTAGACATTATGTTTGACAGTTTGAACAACACAGCAGTGGACAGACTGTCTGTAGACACTATGTTTGACAGTTTGAACAACACAGCAGTGGACAGACTGTCTACAGGCAATATGTTTGACAGTTTGAACAACACAGCAGTAGACAGACTGTCTGTAGACATTATGTTTGACAGTTTAAACAACACAGCAGTGGACAGACTGTCTGTAGACATTATGTTTGACAGTTTAAACAACACAGCAGTGGACAGACTGTCTGCATACTATATGTTTGACAGTTTAAACAACACAACAGTAGACAGACTGTCTGCATACTATATGTTTGACAGTTTGAACAACACAACAGTAGACAGACTGTCTGTAGACATTATGTTTGACAGTTTAAACAACACAGCAGTGGACAGACTGTCTGCATACTATATGTTTGACAGTTTAAACAACACAACAGTAGACAGACTGTCTGCATACTATATGTTTGACAGTTTAAACAACACAGCAGTGGACAGACTGTCTGCATACTATATGTTTGACAGTTCAAACAACACAGCAGTGGACAGACTGTCTACATACTACATGTTTGACAGTTTAAAACAACACAGCAGTGGACAGACTGTCTACATACTATATGTTTGACAGTTTAAACAACACAGCAGTGGACAGACTGTCTGCAGACACTATGTTTGACAGTTTAAACAACACAGCAGTGGACAGACTGTCTGCATACTATATGTTTGACAGTTTAAACAACACAGCAGTGGACAGACTGTCTGTAGACATTATGTTTGACAGTTTAAACAACACAGCAGTGGACAGACTGTCTGCATACTATATGTTTGACAGTTTAAACAACACAGCAGTGGACAGACTGTCTGCATACTATATGTTTGACAGTTTAAACAACACAGCAGTGGACAGACTGTCTACAGACACTATGTTTGACAGTTTAAACAACACAGCAGTGGACAGACTGTCTACATACTATATGTTTAACAGTTTAAACAACACAGCAGTGGACAGACTGTCTACATACTATATGTTTGACAGTTTAAACAACACAGCAGTGGACAGACTGTCTACATACTATATGTTTGACAGTTTAAACAACACAGCAGTGGACAGACTGTCTGCATACTATATGTTTGACAGTTTAAACAACACAGCAGTGGACAGACTGTCTACATACTATATGTTTGACAGTTTAAACAACACAGCAGTGGACAGACTGTCTGCATACTATATGTTTGACAGTTTGAACAACACAGCAGTGGACAGACTGTCTACAGACACTATGTTTGACAGTTTAAACAACACAGCAGTGTACAGACTGTCTGTAGACACTATGTTTGACAGTTTGAACAACACAGCAGTGGACAGACTGTCTACAGGCAATATGTTTGACAGTTTGAACAACACAGCAGTGGACAGACTGTCTGTAGACACTATGTTTGACAGTTTAAACAACACAGCAGTGGACAGACTGTCTGTAGACACTATGTTTGACAGTTTAAACAACACAGCAGTGGACAGACTGTCTACAGGCAATATGTTTGACAGTTTGAACAACACAGCAGTGGACAGACTGTCTGTAGACACTATGTTTGACAGTTTGAACAACACAGCAGTAGACAGACTGTCTGTAGACATTATGTTTGACAGTTTAAACAACACAGCAGTGGACAGACTGTCTACATACTATATGTTTGACAGTTTAAACAACACAGCAGTGGACAGACTGTCTACATACTATATGTTTGACAGTTTAAACAACACAGCAGTGGACAGACTGTCTACATACTATATGTTTGACAGTTTAAACAACACAGCAGTGGACAGACTGTCTGCATACTATATGTTTGACAGTTTAAACAACACAGCAGTGGACAGACTGTCTACATACTATATGTTTGACAGTTTAAACAACACAGCAGTGGACAGACTGTCTGCATACTATATGTTTGACAGTTTAAACAACACAGCAGTGGACAGACTGTCTGCATACTATATGTTTGACAGTTTAAACAACACAGCAGTGGACAGACTGTCTGTAGACATTATGTTTGACAGTTTAAACAACACAGCAGTGGACAGACTGTCTACATACTATATGTTTGACAGTTTAAACAACACAGCAGTGGACAGACTGTCTGTAGACATTATGTTTGACAGTTTAAATAACACAGCAGTAGACAGACTGTCTGCATACTATATGTTTGACAGTTTAAACAACACAGCAGTGGACAGACTGTCTACATACTATATGTTTGACAGTTTAAACAACACAGCAGTGGACAGACTGTCTGCATACTATATGTTTGACAGTTTAAACAACACAGCAGTGGACAGACTGTCTGCATACTATATGTTTGACAGTTTAAACAACACAGCAGTGGACAGACTGTCTGCATACTATATGTTTGACAGTTAAAACAACACAGCAGTGGACAGACTGTCTGCATACTATATGTTTGACAGTTTAAACAACACAGCAGTGGACAGACTGTCTGCATACTATATGTTTGACAGTTTAAACAACACAGCAGTGGACAGACTGTCTGCATACTATATGTTTGACAGTTTAAACAACACAGCAGTGGACAGACTGTCTACATACTATATGTTTGACAGTTTGAACAACACAGCAGTGGACAGACTGTCTACATACTATATGTTTGACAGTTTAAACAACACAGCAGTGGACAGACTGTCTGTAGACACTATGTTTGACAGTTTAAACAACACAGCAGTGGACAGACTGTCTGCATACTATATGTTTGACAGTTTGAACAACACAGCAGTGGACAGACTGTCTGCATACTATATGTTTGACAATTTAAACAACACAGCAGTGGACAGACTGTCTTTAGACATTATGTTTGACCAGCCCTCTCTGCCCTCAACATCGAAGCTAATTGATGTACTGAAAACATTCAGCCTGACTCAGTATGTCAACACCCCTATACACCGCAGTGGTCACATCCTTGACTGGGTCATACACCGAGAAGAGGAGGCCCTTCTCCAGTCAGCCACTGTAGACTACAGCTTGCCATCTGACCACTACTGCGTGGTCACCCACTTGTCTATCCCCAAGCCTGTGACGCAGCCCAAGTACGTTGAGAGGAGGAACTTGGCTTCCATTGACCTAGTTGCCTTCAAAGAGGACCTGCAGACCAGCTTCTACTTAACACCTCAACCATCTGCTGAGCAACTGGATCGATGTCTTCGTGATGTCCTAGACACCCACGCCCCTGCCAGACGACGCAAAGTCACCTCCCGGCCATCGTGCCCATGGTACAGTGCTGTGGCTGACCAGCTGAAGAAGACGAAGCAGGAACGACGGAGAGCAGAGCGCCAGTGGCTCAAGTCTGGGCTTCATGTATTCAAAGACATTATGAATGCTGCCAAACACCAAGTGACTAAACTTCTAACAGACGCTAAAACAGCATTCTACTCATCAAAAATTGCCCAATGTGCCACATCCAAAGAACTGTTTGGTGTTTTAAATACTCTTTTAGGAAAAAAACAGACCACCACTCTACCATCTGTTATATCACCAACTGAACTACCACTCCATTTTTCTGATTTCTTTAGTGCAAAGATAAGAACTATTCGTGACAATCTTGACGTGTCTACAACTTGTGGCTCCCCTCACTCAGGTGACAAATCTTTCTGTGGTGAACCCCTTGTTTCATTTCAAAGTGTAACTACTGAAGCAGTACGGAAAATCATGCTTGCTTCTCCACAGAAATCTTGTGAACTTGATTCAGTCCCAGCCCACCTTTTGTTTGATTGTCTTGATGTCCTTTTGTCGTGTATAACTCATATTATTAATGACTCTCTTTCAAGTGGTATTTTCCCCAGTACTTACAAATCAGCCATCATCCGCCCTTTGATAAAGAAGCCCTCCCTTGATCCCAACATCTTGAAAAACTATAGACCTGTCTCAAATTTGAAATTTTTGGCCAAACTGATTGAACGAGTTGTACTGGCTCAGCTTCTTGACCATCTTAAGACCCATAATCTCCTCGACCCACATCAATCAGCCTATAGAGCAGGTCACAGCACAGAAACTGCCCTCTTAAAAGTTGCAAATGATCTTCTCACATCGCTTGATGATGATAGAATTTCTGTTCTTTCTCTTCTTGATCTATCAGCAGCATTTGATACGATTGACCATGAAATTCTTCTGTTTAGACTGCAATACTCTTTTGGCATTCAGGGTACCGTCCTTGCTTGGATAAAGTCTTATCTTAGTGAGCGTACACAAAAAGTCTTAGTAAATGGCCTCTGCTCACCTGCTACGCGATTGGAATACGGAGTTCCACAGGGTTCTGTGCTGGGACCTGTGTTGTTTATCATGTACACAACACCTATCTCTGGGATAGTTAACCATCACTCTCTATCACATGAAAGCTTTGCTGACGACACACAGCTCTATCAGTCCAGCCCAATTACTCAAATCCATCAAGTGATTGAAAGTACTCAAAACTGCATATATGATTTAAAGGCTTGGATGACACTCAACAAACTGCAGTTCAATGAAGAAAAAACAGAAGTTTTGTTAACTGTTCCTCCAAAATTTGAAAAACATCCCTCACTTCCAGACGCGATTTGTATTGATGGTGCTGACATTCAGATTTCTCCCCATGTTCGTAACCTTGGTGTCATTTTTGATCAGACCCTTTCTTTTAAATCTCACATATCAAATGTCTGCAGGATAGCATACCTGGAACTTAGGAGAATAAGCACCATCCGCCACTATCTGTCTGTAGATGCAACCAAAACTCTGGTTTGTTCCTTTGTTTTATCCAGGCTTGATTATGGTAATGCTCTTCTTGCAGGCGTGCCAAAGTATCTGCTTCAAAAGCTCCAAAAAGTACAAAACAATGCTGCAAGGCTGATTCTCAAGTCACCCAAACATGAACATATCACACCTCTTCTGAAATCCTTGCACTGGCTACCTGTACAATCTAGAATCTCATATAAACTTTCTTCAATCTGTTTCTCATCTGTCTCTGGCACAGGCCCTGATTAGTTGTCTGACATTCTTCGCCTCTACGTCCCTTCTCGAAATCTCCGTTCCTCATCTGATGATCGCATTCTCTGTCTCCCTACTGTTAGAACAAAATCCTTTGGTCAGCGTTGTTTCTCCTATCAGGGTCCAGCCATCTGGAATACCCTCCCCCTCACCAATAGACATTCTACTTCTACAGCCTCTTTCAAGTCCTCTCTGAAGACCTATCTGTTTAAGCAATACTGACCGGCCCTATCTTACGCCGCCTCCCTCCCCCCCCCCCTAGAATCCCCTCAGTGCCCCGCCCCCCTCCCGCTGCCCCCAATCCACTGCATCTCTCCTGTTTATTTAAGCAACACTGATCCCCGTTCTATCTTACGCCGCCTCCCACCCTCCTCTGGAATCCCCTCAGTGCCCCCCCCCCTTCCGCTGCCCCCAATCCACTTTACCTCTAGTGTTTATATTTTCCATGTGTCTTTGGAGCGGTGTGTGTGTGTGTGTGTGTGTGTGTGTGTGTGTGTGTGTGGGTGGGTGTGTGTGTGTGTGTGCATGCATGCGCGTGCGCGTGTGCGGCACGCCAGTATGTGCAGGTGGGGTGGGGGGGTGTGTGTGCGGGGGAGGGGGGGAGGGGGCATTGCGAGCATGTCTTTTTGAGTTTTATTCATTTGTTGATTCATTTGCTTGTTTGATTTAGTGATTGTTTGATTTGCTCTAGTCATTATCATAATTTGTATCGATGTAAAGCGCTTAGAGCTCAGTCGAGAAAAGTCGCTCAACAAATCTTCGTTATTATTATTATTATGTTTGACAGTTTAAACAACACAACAGTAGACAGACTGTCTGCATACTATCTATATGTTTGACAGTTTAAACAACACAGCAGTGGACAGACTGTCTGCATACTATATGTTTGACAGTTTAAACAACACAACAGTGGACAGACTGTCTGCATACTATATGTTTGACAGTTTAAACAACACAGCAGTGGACAGACTGTCTGCATACTATATGTTTGACAGTTTAAACAACACAACAGTGGACAGACTGTCTACATACTATATGTTTGACAGTTTAAACAACACAGCAGTGGACAGACTGTCTGCATACTATATGTTTGACAGTTTAAACAACACAGCAGTGGACAGACTGTCTACATACTATATGTTTGACAGTTTAAACAACACAGCAGTGGACAGACTGTCTACATACTATATGTTTGACAGTTTAAACAACACAACAGTGGACAGACTGTCTACATACTATATGTTTGACAGTTTAAACAACACAGCAGTGGACAGACTGTCTGCATACTATATGTTTGACAGTTTAAACAACACAGCAGTGGACAGACTGTCTGCATACTATATGTTTGACAGTTAAAACAACACAGCAGTGGACAGACTGCCTACAGACACTATGTTTGACAGTTTGAACAACACAGCAGTGGACAGACTATCTACAAACACTATGTTTGACAGTTTAAACAACACAGCAGTGGACAGACTGTCTACAGACACTATGTTTGTCAGTTTGAACAACACAGCAGTGGACAGATTGCCTACAGATGATGTGTTTGACAGTTTAACTTTTTCGCTATGGAGCACGCATATATGTACGCCACTCAGCTGATGGCACCACTGCTGAATAAAGGCCACCACCTTTACATTGACAACTACTATTGTGAGCTGAAGATATGTGCCACTCTCGCGGCATGTGATACCATGGTGTGCGGCACAGTGCGGAAGAACATGAAGGAGATGCCCCGTGACCTGGCAGACCATCAGCTACAGAGAGGACAAGTGGACTACAGGAGGAGGGGCAGTGTGGTGTGCTGCAAGTGGAAGGACAAGAAGGAGGTGCTCACTCTTTCCACCATGCACAAACCTGTCCTGGAAAGAGTCCAGGCCAGGTATGAAAACAAAGAAAAGCCAAAGGCTATATTCAGTTATATTCAAAACATGGCAGGGGTGGATCGGAGTGATCAACTCGTCGCTTATTTCCCCATGCACCGCAAGACCATGAAGTGATGGAAAAAGCCCTTCTTCCTTCTGCTGAGCCTGTGCATCATTCAGACCATGATCCTGCTGAATAAGCACAGGAAGAGCAGGAACAAGAAGAGAATGCCACTTGAAGATGTCATCAAGTCTCTCCTCCTGGATCTCCCACCCACTGAAATTGTGCCTCCTGTCGCTGCTGCTGCTGGACCCAGGCATCCTAATTTCAGGCTGAAGGGCTGACACTTCCTAAAACAGCTTCCACCCACCCTGACACAACCCAAACCACGAAAAACTGCCGTGTGTGCTACGCAAAAATGAAAAAGCGTGGTGCCACTGCAAAAGAACTGAAAAACAAACGGCCATTGACCAACTATTGGTGCCCTGATTGTGGTGAGGCACTGTTTTACAGACTACCACACAAAAAAAGACTACACAGAAGACTGATTTTCCTAAACAGTAACCACTTTTCACACACACACACACACACACACACACACACACACACACACACACACCCCACACACACACACACACACACACACACACACACACACACACACATGCCCCGTGACCTGGCAGACCATCAGCTACAGAGAGGACAAGTGGACTACAGGAGGAGGGGCAGTGTGGTGTGCTGCAAGTGGAAGGACAAGAAGGAGGTGCTCACTCTTTCCACCATGCACAAACCTGTCCTGGAAAGAGTCCAGGAACAAGAAAGAATGCCACTTGAAGATGTCATCAAGTCTCTCCTCCTGGATCTCCCACCCACTGAAATTGTGCCTCCTGTCGCTGCTGCTGCTGGACGGCAGTTTCAGTGGGTGGGAGATCCAGGAGGAGAGACTTGATGACATCTTCAAGTGGCATTCTCTTCTTGTTCCTGCTCTTCCTGTGCTTATTCAGCAGGATCATGGTCTGAATGATGCACAGGCTCAGCAGAAGGAAGAAGGGCTTTTTCCATCACTTCATGGTCTTGCGGTGCATGGGGAAATAAGCGATGAGTTGATCACTCCGATCCACCCCTGCCATGTTTTGAATATAACTGAATATAGCCTTTGGCTTTTCTTTGTTTTCATACCTGGCCTGGACTCTTTCCAGGACAGGTTTGTGCATGGTGGAAAGAGTGAGCACCTCCTTCTTGTCCACTGCTGTGTTGTTTAAACTGTCAAACATATAGTATGCAGACAGTCTGTCCACTGCTGTGTTGTTTAAACTGTCAAACATATAGTATGCAGACAGTCTGTCCACTGCTGTGTTGTTTAAACTGTTCTACTGTTACGAGCAATCGTTTGGTAGAAAATATCGTTGATAGTTCGCTTTACCTTCTAAATGATGGTAGTGTCACTAGGATCCCTGATGTTTCCAAACACAGGGCGACAGCCATCGATTTGTCTCTAATCTCACCAGAATTAGCACCATCCTGTACCTGGGAAACTCACAGAGACACTTTGGGAAGCGATCACCTACCTATCATCATAACCATAACTGACAAAAACATCAGGATGAAAGACAGCTCTCCTGAAATTATTCCAAAATATAATTACAAGCGTTCTGACTGGTCCTTATTTCGAACTGCTCTAGCTAATCAAGATTACAGACATTATGAAAGTGAAAATGTAGACATTATGTTTTCTAAATTCCAAGAGTCAATTTTAGCCGCTGCAGACCTATCGATTCCGAAACTCAAATCTTCTAGATCAAATAATCGATTGGGTAATGTTTGGTGGACAGAGGCATGTGAGAAAGCAGTTCAATATAAAAGGGAGAAATTCAAAATCTACATCAAAAGCCGGAAACCTGAGGATCATGTCGAAATGAAAAAAGCTAACATCCAATGTAACAAAATCATTGCTGAAGCAAAGAAAGATTATTGGGCATCATTCTGCACAAAAGAAATTTCAGATTTCAAAGATTTCCATAAAGTCTGGACGAAAATGAAACAAATGAAGGATGGAACCAACTTACCTAGGTGTCCGATAATGATTGAAACATGTAACACATTTCCTTCAGACATGGACAAAGCAGAAACTTTTGTGGATCTGTTCGCCAAAAACAGTAAAGTTGAAGGTTTATCTCCTGACTGCAAACATCACAGAGAAATGGAAGATTACAACCCAATCTACACTGATCCAGTACCACAGAATGATCTCTGGTTTAATTCTCCAATCACCTTAGAAGAGCTAAAAAACACAGTACTGTCTCTACACAACAAAAAGAGTTCGGTAGGTGTTGATGCAGTTTCGACTGAAATGATTAAACATCTCCCTGAAAACTACCTTATTTTCCTACACAAAATTTTGCAGAAATGCTGGGTTACTGGAACTGTGCCACAAATCTGGCAAAAGTCTATAGTTATACCAATCTTAAAAACAGGAAAATCGAAAACCGAATAAACAGTTACAGACCTATTGCTTTAACGTCCCACACAAGCAAACTAATGGAAAGATTGGTCTTAAACAGACTTTTACACTACTGTGATAAAAATAACGTTATTCCGGTAAACCAGGCAGGTTTTAGAAAAGGAAGATCCGCAGTTGAGCACCTAGTTAAACTTACAACTCAGATCAAACAACAGTTTGCCCGCAGAAAAAGTGTTTTAGCTACTTTCTTTGATGTGAAAAAAGCTTACGATCAAGTTTGGCATAAACGTTTATTGTTCAAGCTAAAATCTGTTGGTTTATCGGGCAATATGTTCAATTACATTAAATCTTTTTTAGCTAATAGAACAATTCAGGCAAGAGTGGGAGCTAGTTATTCTTCTTCACGATGCCTCGACATGGGGATTCCACAAGGTTCAGTGATAGCACCTATTTTATTTAATATCCTTATACAGGATCTTCCTAAAGCTCTTTCAAATCGTGTTGTTTTAGTACAGTACGCTGATGATATATGCACTTGGATGAATATCACTTTAAAAAAGACAACTCCACAGAGAACGCGAAATTACATCAGGAAGTTGTATCAAATTGATCTTGATAATCTTGGAAACTATATGTTAGAAAATGGGCTGTCGTTGTCAGCAGAAAAAACTAACATGATGCTGTTTGATCCTGGTGGTAACTCAAATAACTTGCCTATTTTCAAATTGCTTGGTGCAGTGTTAAATTACAAACAGGTCGTAAAATTCCTGGGAGTTTACATCACGTCCAAATTAAGCTGGAATGTCCATTTTGATTATATTTTAACAAAAGCGCGAAAAACCTTAAATTTTCTAAAGATAATAAGCAAATTACCCTGGGGAATGGATACAAATGTACTGATTCATCTGTCAACAGCGCTGGTCAGGTCTAAATTATCCTACGCGCAAGAAGTTTTCTTCAATGCACCCAAATATTTACTAAAAAAGATTCAGAGCTTGGACTGCAAAAGTCTTAAAATTGCACTAGGTGTACCAACTCATGCTTCTACTCTGGAAACGTACAAAGTTGCTGGAATTCTACCTTTAAACAACCATCGTGAGTTAGCTACAGCAAAGTTTGCAATTAGAACTACTTCACAAGTGGATAATTTTGTGAGCAAAGAAATTAAGATAAGGTCTGATACTGACTTTCCAAAACGAGCAAAAAACATTTCATCACAAATTACAGCCGCAACTTACATATCTGGCCTGATCAAACAGTCCAACATAACAATGGATGAAATTGCTGAGAAACCAACGATAACGCCTATCCCTACATGGGAAATGCTAAATGCCACATTTGATCTCGATTATGCAAAAGTTAAAAAAGATGATAATGTCAACATTACGCTATCCACAGCTTGTGAACACATCGATGAAAAGTACAGTACCCACCTCCACATTTTTACCGATGGGTCAGTCTTAGCAAACCAGAGCGCTGGAGCAGCCTTTTATGTTCCAAAATTTAACATTAAAAAGTCTTTTTTCATTGGGGCAAATGTATCTATATATACAGCAGAATTGGTCGCTGTTGTTCAAGCGTTGCATTATTTAATAAGCCTTCGGCCTGTGTCATTCAAAGTAGTTCTCTTTGTTGATTCAAAATCTGTATTATATGCCTTACAGTCTTTTGATACAGACACAAGACCTGACTTAATTATTGAGGCAAATCATCTAATACATTGTTTAAAGATAAATGGTTCGGAAATCAATTTATGCTGGGTGCCTTCTCATGTTGGTCTTCATGGCAACAACGTAGTTGACAGAGCAGCTAAATCCGGTGCCCTCCATTCTGAAAATTCCATAGAATTACATGTTAACACCTCGGTAAAAGAAGCTTACAACTCGCTAGAATTAGCATCATGGATTCGATTTCATGAACATTTAAATGAAAAATTTGTGTCTCAAAAAAGAATCAAACTTTCAGTTCAAAATATCTGTAAAAATTTGCAGTATTCCTCGTTATATCATTTGAGATTAATTGTTATGACATATTTTCGCATTCAACTGAACGCTTTGAAAACAAAATATTGTAACAACGTTTTATGTATTTGTGGCGAACAATTCACATTGTATCACTGTTTGTTTTACTGCAGAAAGCTTCGTTCCTTTTTACCAAAGACGTTTACACAAGGAAACTATCTTGAAACGCATTTTAAAGAAGTTGTATCGGATCAAGTTTTGTTAGTTAAAATTTCAGAATCATTGGTTCACAGTCCTGTTAATGCGTTACTTTAAGATTATTATTATAATTATGATTATTTTGTTTTGTTTTGTTTTGTTTTTATGACGATTTTTCTTTTACATTATTGATGTTAGCGTTGTTCTAGTTTTCATTTCTCTGTTCATCCATATCCTTTTTCTTAAGACCTTGCCGCTTCCTTTTAATTTTTTTTACGTCCCTTACTCTGTTCCCCTCTCCCCTCCACCCCCCCCCCCCCCCTATTTCATCCTCCATGCCATTTTTTCCACGTCTAATATCACTTATAGTGAAAAGACGTTAAATCAAGCAACGAACGAACACACACACACACACAAAAGAGGTATACCTTGTGTAATATGTGATTGTATCAACAACAACAAAATTCAAGAAATGTGGGCGTCTTCAAGGAGAAAAGACCAATGTGTTGTGGAAGTGGCTTTGTACTCTCCATCATCTTTATTTGCAGTGAAGTTCATAACACAGAAACTGAAAACATCAAAGTAAAATGGGTTCACCTTTTGTAAGGAGACAGTTTTGTGCTGGATGAGACAATGTACTTTCCATCATCTTTATCTGTTGTGAAGTTCTTAACAGAAACTGTGAAAACATCAAAGTAAAATGGGTTCACCTTCTGTGAGGAGACAGTTTTGTGCTGGATGAGACAATGTAGCCTACTTTCCATCATCTTTATTTGCAGTGAAGTTCATATCACAGACACTGTGAAAACATCAGAGTAAAACGGGTGCACCTTCTGTGAGGAGACAGTTTTGTGCTGGATGAGACAATGTAGCCTACTTTTCATCATCTTTATCTGCAGTGAAGTTCATATCACAGACACTGTGAAAACATCAGAGTAAAACGGGTGCACCTTCTGTGAGAAGACAGTTTTGTGCTGGATGTGGATAAAGTCAACAGTTTTCATCTGGTTTTTGTGTGTTTCTGTGTAAGACACATCAGATCAGCATTCTGGATGGTTGAAATAAATGAGAATTTCTCTCATTTTTTATCTTATGGGATGTTTTGAAAAACAAATTGTGCATGTTATATGTTGAATACAACTTTTACTTTTTTCGCATTGGGTACCTCTATAAATCATTGAAGACAGCTTACACTGCCAACAGTCGAAAGCTCAGAGGGCCGGACTCTGACGTGGAGATCATCAGGAGAGAATGCGTCGCTGTTTCGGGCTCTTCCTCTCTACAGCTTCAATGACGCACCGAGCCCCCTCACCGATGTGAGGTCTCCCTGCCAGTTCGACTGTATGCCTTTGCCATCAACCGTCAGGACTCGCTCCAGGAGGTGTCCTCTCTCTTCAACCAGATCCAATGACTTGCTTTCACTACGGTCTTCTGTAGAGCTTTTGTCATGGTTTTCACTTTCTTCGGACCAAGTCCAGCCACTTTCATTCACTTTCTGACGCTATTTGCGATGTAACCTCTGCAGCCGACTTCGACTGGAAAGTGCGTTGCTTTCCATCCCGCCTCCTCGCATTCATCGACAAGAGCCTCGTAGCGATTCTCCTTCCGCTCGTGTGCAGCCCTGATATTGTCTTCGTGGGGCACCGTCAGTTCCACAAGGTGCACCTCTCTCTCTTCCTTGCTCCATACCACCAGGTCTGGCTTCTTCGTTGTTGGGATGGGGAAGAATCTCTCGCAGCCCTCAAGGTCTGCGGCTACCTCCCACAGACCACCACACTGGCCATCCGTGGCCTCGCTTGCCTTCTTTCCATCAGGAACCTTGCTTCCTTGCGGTACAAACACGATCTTGCCCAGTCCTTGTTTCTGCGGCTTAAGAGCGTATTTTCCCTCCTCCATCTGCTCCTTCACCATCTTGGTAAACACCTTGAGCACTTCATTGTGTCTCCAGGTGTATCTATTCAGGGCCAGGTGGCAGTTTGAGAGGATATGCTTCATGGTTCCTAGTTTGCCGCACCTGCACTTGTCATCTTCCTGGACCTTCCATCTGACTAAGTTCACTGGTGAAGGCAGAACATCATAGGTGGACCGGAGAAGAAAGCTTAACCTCAATGTGTTCCACTCCCAGATCTCACTCCATCCAATCTTTCTTTCCACTACATGCTCCTCCCACCCGGTCACCCGCCCTTGTTGAGCACACTGGATGAGGTGAACTTTTCGCCTTTCAGCCTCATTCTTTCGCACCTGCCCTGCTGCAGCTGCTCTTCTGTCTCGTTGGGACATCTTCCTAAAAGGTCTGAAGTCGCCGTTGCCAAGTCCCAACCTGCCCGTCTGTGCTGGACCTACAATGTCGCCATGTTCCAACGAAGAGATGATCTCGTCAGCCGCATCCTCCGCATTCCATTTTCTCGCTGTTCTGACTTCTGGCGGGTCGTCGCTGACTTTTTGATCCCTCGACTCCCTCAGCATCATCACAGTCCTGATCTTTCCTGCCTTGTAGATCTCCACGATGGATGCGAGGGGTAGCTGGAGCGCTCCCTTCTGCCTGTACAGGGCTGATGTGTTGGTTATGCGAGGCAGCCCCAGCCACTTCCTGATGTAGGTGTTACATGTTTTCTCGATCATCTCAACTCTCGACACGGCGACCTCGTACGTTATCAGCGGCCATGCCAGTCGAGGGTAGAGGGCAAACTGCAAACACCATATCTTATACTTTCCTGGCAGTTTTGTTTGGTCAATCGCTTTCAGCCCATCTTTAGCCTGCTTCATGATTTCCACAACCCGACTCCTGTCCGACAGGGTTCCTGCATACCACCGTCCCAAACTTTTCACAGGTTGCTCTTTTACTGTAGGCATCTGTTCCCCTGCGATTGTAAACTTCTGTTGCTTTGCTTCCCTTTGTGAATAGTCAGGCTTCTAGATTTCTTGGCTTTAAACTTCATCCTGGACCAAGTGATCAGCTCATCCAGCCGAGTCAAAACACCCTGCATTGTGTCCGTATCTCTTGTCAGCAAGGTCACGTCATCCATGAAGGCTTTCTTTGGTGATCTCACCTTTGCTTTTTCCTCAGCGCAGTCTGCAGATCTCAGTAGCATCTCCATCACCAGGATGAACCAGATGACAGATATAGTGCAGCCGGCTGCAATCCCGATCTCCAATCGGTGCCACTCTGTTATGAAGTCTTTGGTCGAGAATCGCATCTGGAAGTTACCGTAGTATTCTTTCATGATGCCTTGCACCTCGTGCGGTATGTAAAAGAAGTCCATTGCTTGAGTGGTGGTTCAATAAGAAGAAACAAACAATCAAACAAATACAACAGTGTCCTAGAACAAACATTGCTCTTTCTAGTGATACCAAACACTTAAAGTAAACTTCTGAATAAAGCCCAGAAATATCAAGTTGAAAAGCACTAAAAATAGCCCATCTCCAGGCTAGAGTCAGCTAGAGAGTGGCCCCCCTCTGGTGAAAACCCACTCAGCACAGCTACGTGGTGAAAGAGTTAAACAACACAGCAGTGGGCAGACTGCCTACAGACAATATGTTTTACAGTTTAAACAACACAGCAGTAGACAGACTGTCTACAGACACTATGTTTGACAGTTTAAACAACACAGCAGTGGACAGACTGTCTACATACTATATGTTTGACAGTTTAAACAACACAGCAGTAGACAGACTGTCTATACTATGTTTGACAGTTTAAACAACACAGCAGTGACAGACTGTGTACATTATGTTTGACAGTTTAAACAACACAGCAGTGGACAGACTGTCTACATACTATATGTTTGACAGTTTAAACAACACAGCAGTGGACAGACTGTCTGCATACTATATGTTTGACAGTTTAAACAACACAGCAGTGGACAGACTGTCTGCATACTATATGTTTGACAGTTTAAACAACACAGCAGTGGACAGACTGTCTGCACTATAGTTTGACAGTTTAAACAACACAGCAGTGGACAGACTGTCTGTAGACATTATGTTTGACAGTTTAAACAACACAGCAGTGGACAGACTGTCTATAGACACTATGTTTGACAGTTTAAACAACACAGCAGTGGACAGACTGTCTGTAGACATTATGTTTGACAGTTTAAACAACACAGCAGTGGACAGACTGTCTACATACTATATGTTTGACAGTTTAAACAACACAGCAGTGGACAGACTGTCTGCATACTATATGTTTGACAGTTTAAACAACACAGCAGTGGACAGACTGTCTGCATACTATATGTTTGACAGTTTAAACAACACAGCAGTAGACAGACTGTCTCAACATATGTTGACAGTTTAAACAACACAGCAGTAGACAGACTGTCTGCATACTATATGTTTGACAGTTTAAACAACACAGCAGTGACAGACTGTCTGCATACTATATGTTTGACAGTTTAAACAACACAGCAGTGGACAGACTGTCTGCATACTATATGTTTGACAGTTTAAACAACACAGCAGTGGACAGACTGTCTAAGCACTATTGTTGACAGTTAAACACACAGCAGTGGACAGACTGTCTGTGACATATGTTTGACAGTTTAAACAACACAGCAGTGGACAGACTGTCTCATACTATAATTGTTTGACAGTTTTAAACAACACAGCAGTGGACAGACTGTCTGCATACTATATGTTTGACAGTTTAAACAACACAGCAGTGACAGACTGTCTGCATACTATATGTTTGACAGTTTAAACAACACAGCAGTAGACAGACTGTCCTACATACTATATGTTTGACAGTTTAAACAACACAGCAGTGGACAGACTGTCTACATACTATATGTTTGACAGTTTAACACAACAAGCAGTAGACAGACTGTCTGCATACTATATGTTTGACAGTTTAAAACAACACAGCAGTAGACAGACTGTCTCATACTATATGTTTGACAGTTTAAACAACACAGCAGTGACAGACTGTCTACATACTATATGTATTGACAGTTTAAAACAGTAGACAACTGTCCACACACGATAGTATGACAGTTTGAAAACACGGACATAGTGTTTCATCTACACAATACAGAGGCTGAGCTATTCTAAACCTTTGTATGAAGTCACTGCCAAAGCTAGGAAACATTTGTTTGTCATTTATAACTTCCACAATGATCAACTGAAAACCTACTCTATCCTGATGATTTATGACCATACCATGCCTTCTCCTGATTCCCCAAACAGCCAACATTTTCTGCATGAAATCTAAAGTCTTTGTTTATTGCAAAGATTTATGATCTTAACTTCTAGAACAACAATAACACACACACACAAAGTTTAAAAAATCATCTCTACCATCCTCTACATCACTAGCACCATCATTATCACCTCCATCATCATCATCATATCATCATTATCACCATCATTACCATCGTCGTCCCCAGTCTCGGTTACCACGGCCATCATTCTTCCCACCACTCTACCATTAAAATGTCAAGCTATATAAACATTGTACTTCTCTGTAATTTTACCAGTTCTGATGTGGGTGTAACCATGAATATAACCTCACATTTTGTAGTACAATTTTGTGTACGAAATTTCTAAATGAATATTTGTTCAACGACACAGAGTGCTGTACAGGTATGCCCGTTAAGAAGTCTCAATACTTCCAGACATTATCTGTTTTTTTGTTTTTGTTTTTGTTTTCTTTTTGGTAAAATTGAGGAGTCAGTTTTTGTGCTCTGTGAACCTTGGTAAATCTTGGCTCTGTAAAGACCGATGATGGAACCTGCTCCAAAGACATCAAAATAAGAATTGGATTGGCAAAGCAAAACTATGGTCCAACTCAAAAACATCTGGGATGACAGGTATACCAAATGGCCTAAAATTTAGACCTTTAAAATGTTTGATCTGGCCAGTCATGATTTTTGACTTCGATGCCTGGACTCTGAGAAAAGCCGGCTGCAGATGAATTGAGTCAATAGCTCAGTTGGTTGAGCGTCGCATTCACATGCTAATGGTTGTGGGTTCGAATCCTGGGTGCGCTACATTAAAACGGCCTTCTCACTATCCCAACTTAACATTATTGTTGTTCTGGTGGTGTCAGTATAGGATCAGATAAGCCACCCCCCTTCCCCCACTTCCCTGGGATGGTTACCCCCGTTGGCCATATCACCTCAGGTGGGTGTCGACGTAAAAACTGAACCAAATTAATCAATCAGCCAATTGAGATGTGGTTTTATCGGAGACTACAACGTGGTAGAGGAACTAACGAAAGTGTCTGGAAGAACTTGATACCACCTGAAAACTACTTGCAGACATCAACAAGAGAAGACTAAAATGCATTGGCCATGTTCACGGAGCAAGAACACGGACCTCATGGCAACCGTCTTTTAAGAAAAAACAGTGGCAAAAAGGAAGAAAGGCAGACCTCCAATCTCATACATCGAGAACATAACCAACATCAGTGGCCTAAATATTCAAGAAATTGTCCATCAAAGTCAAGACAGGACGGTCTGGAAGGAGGTGGTGGTGTCAAAGAGTGTAACGGCCAACGCTGAACCGGTGACAATGACAGGTGAGACAGGTGAGGTGAACCTTGGTGCCTAATTTACATACACAATACTTCAACAGGAAAAAAATGGAAAAGAAAATTAAGCACACACATCAACGTATTTCCACACATAATCTACGGAAATGCCCCTGGCGTTGACCACTCCGTCCATTTATCACACAAGGATTTAAAAACACAGACTTGAATACAAATTTAAACTTAACTAAAGACACTAAAACATACATAAAAACGGACCTAAATTACCTCAAATTGCTTCCGCATATCTAATTTCCATAGAGCCAAAAATGGATTTAATATTGTACCCAGTTATCAATTCTAAGAGAAAGTATGTAAGACTTCATCAAACACATACAGGAGAATGGACCAGCAAGGCAAAAAATGATAGAAAGAAATGACAGAAAGCAAAGAAGGAAGAAAGAAACAAAGGGAGTGACAGAAAAGAGGAAATGTTCTAGCACAGAAGGTGGGGATGCTATTTATACTGAAAGAGCCCTCGCCATTCCCATGAGGGGACACCACAAAGTAAATTCTGTTTCAGTAGAATGGCGAAAAAATAGACGATACTTTGTAGACTTCCCGACACAAAACTTTTCCCTTACATGTTGAGTATGCGCAAGCTTGTGGTATTTGTCATGATTGTATTGAATCTTTTTCCATTAAGTAGCATCTGCTGTGATAGTACATATGGAATTTTGCGGGTGCGGTAAGTATCATTTGAGACAACTGAAACTCAAGCTGCGATGTACAACGCTTAAAGACCAGCCATTAAATAACTAGTGACCAGCGTTGCCATAAATAACTAGTGACCAGCCTAGCCGTTCAATAATTGTCACCAGCCTAACCATTAACTAACTAGTCACCAGCCTAACCATAAATAACCAGTCAATCGTTACAACTGATCAAAATATCATATTGATTTTTGATGGAATCGTCAAGGTGCAGAACGGTCGGTATTGATGTTGTTAATGGGGTTTTCTTCTTCAGCTTTGTTTTTCAACGTTTTTGATTTTTCCTCAAATGTATATTATGCACTTTTGTTTTACCCACACTGTGCGGGCGGTACGTTGCTACACAGTCTGTACATTCCGTTTGCGGTGAGCGTGCATGCTGGGGTATTTTCTTGGTAAAATTGAGGAGTCCGTTTTTGTATCCTGTGAACTTTGGTGCCTAGTGTAAATAACCATCAGACACTGACATGACTTATAGGGTCTTTAACGTGCGTACTTATATCCTGCGCGCGTATACACACAAAGTGTGTTTAGGCACTGGCAGGTCTGCTCACATGTTGACCTTCATCATCATCATCAGGTGCCCTGCCGCATGGCGTTGGCGACCATGGACTTCCAACCATCTCTATCTCTCGTTGCCCCTAGCATCTCTCCCACCCTCCTCATCCCCAGCCACTCTGCAAGTCCGTCCAGCATTCTCTCCCTGGGTCTACCTGGTGCTCTCTTTCCCTCTAGCTTTCCCGTTGTGACCAGGTGCTCCAAATCCCCCTTCCTCATAAAATGGCCTATAAATGTTGCCTGTCTTTTCCTAATCTTCCTTATGAGTGATCTACTTGTGTCTGCCTCCATCAAGACTGTCTCGTTTGTTTTCTTTGCTGTCCATGGAACTCTCAACATTCTTCTCAGAAACCACATCTCAGCTGCCTCAATCT
>JAPXFY010000034.1:8904961-8912461 GCA_030674185.1 Monoplex corrugatus
TCTCTCTATGTCTCTCTATGTCTCTCTGTCTCTGTCTCTGTTGTGTATGTCTCTGTCTCTGTTGTGTGTGTCTATGTCTCGCTGTCCTTGTCTCTGTTGTGTGTGTCTCTCTATGTCTCTCTGTCTCTGTCTCTGTTGTGTGTGTCTCTCTATGTCTCTGTCTCTGTTTGTGTGTCTATGTCTCTCTGTCTCTGTCTCTGTTGTGTGTGTCTCTCTATGTCTTTGTCTCTGTTGTGTGTTTCTCTCTATGTCTCTCTGTCTCTGTCTCTGTTGTGTGTGTGTCTCTGTCTCTGTCTCTGTTATGTGTGTCTCTCTATGTCTCTCTGTCTCTGTCTCTGTTGTGTGTGTCTCTCTATGTCTCTCTGTCCTTGTCTCTGTTGTGTGTGTCTCTCTATGTCTCTCTGTCTCTGATGTGTGTGTCTCTCTATGTCTCTGTCTCTGTTGTGTGTGTCTATGTCTCTCTGTCTCTGTCTCTGTTATGTGTGTCTCTCTATGTCTCTCTCAGTCATGGTGTAACTTTTTGTGTATGAGTGCTAATGTATTTAGATGTTGTTTTATTCTAAAGTTTTACTTACTGGTACACAAATAAAAGTATGAATGGGAATGCCGTATACTTCAAATCGTTGCTATTAAGGTATTGATTTGCGCTGTGTTTGTGTGCAGTAATTTCCAGCAATGGTACAGGTGTGAATATGCAGGTGCTGCTGTACCTTTTGTTGGTACATTCATTTAATCAGATGCAAGTATCAACGTATCCATGTGTGTCATTGTATTTACCCTGTCTTTTTCTATCAAAAATGATAATGGCTGAGGACAGAGAGGGTGGAAGATGTGCTTGTGGCGACAAGGGAGAGATGCATATGGAAGGCCATGATCGCCAACGCATGCGGCAGGGCACATAATGATGATGAATGATAATGTCTCCGTCTGTCTGCTTAGGCATTGGATATATCTCCGTAAGGATTCAGTTGGATGTAAAACAGTGTTGGCTGTTTCTTGAGTGGCAGTCCTAGGCACAGCTGACGTACATGAAGATTGATGGCTGTGGCTGGGTGGTTGCTGTCGCAATTTTCCTTCTCTCTCTTCTGTCCGACCACAATCGAGTTTGTTTCTCCTATGCCCTGACGTGAAGTGCAGAGAGAAAGTATTGGACGAACTTTGCAGGATGGTTAAGGACAGAGAGTGTGGGAGATGTACTTGTAGTGACAGGGGGTAGATTCGTATGGAGGGCCATAATCGCTAACGCCATGCGGCAGGGCACTTGATCATGATGATGATGATGATGGTGCCGTGATGGTGGCTGCACGTGCAGCCTGTCGTCAGCCACAGCAATTTGTTGCGTTCTCTTCTCGTGTCCACACTGATATCAGCAGACTTCAGTAGACGTTCCTGTATTGCAGAAGTGGGCGCCTTGTGGGTCGGGATCCTGTGGCGAGCTCACTATAAGGGTATCTTTTGGGATACAGCCGTCATGCATTGATCGGACATGGCCAACCCAGTGCAGTCGTCGCTGTGTGAAGAAGACAGCAGACGTGTTTTGCAGGCTGGCCTGGTCCAGGATGTCCTTGTGTGGTGCACGGCCCTTCCAGGAAATGCCCAGGATCGTGCATAAACACCGCAGGTGGAAATCGTTCAGGTGGTGCTGTTGGCGTATGGAAGTTGTCCAGGTCTCACAGCTATAGAGAGGGTACTCGGTGTTCTCGCTCTGTACACTTCAAATATATTTTGGTGGGTTTGGTGAGCTTGCTCTTTTTCCACACTGTCTTGGATAGCATACGTGACAGAACCTTTCCCATCCTCCTGTTGAACTCTGGGTCGAAGGACAGGTTGCTGTAGACTGTCCATCGTAAGTAGGTCAATTCATGTACCGCCTGCAGTGTGATCGCTGATACTGACGTCTTCGCTTACGTTTATCATCATCATGTGCCCTGCTGCATGGCGTTGGCGATCATGACCCTCCATTTGCATCTATTCCTTGTCGCCACAAGCACATCTTCCACCCTCTCTGTCCTCAGCCACCCTGTAAGTCTGTCCAATATTTTCTCCCTGGGTCGACCTGGTGTTCTCTTTTCCTCCAGCTTTCCTGTCATGACCAGATGCTGTAATTCCTCTTACCTTATAAAATGTCTATAAATATTGCTTGACTTTTTTAATCTTCCTTATCAATGACCTTCCTGTGTCTACCTCTTTCAAGACTGTCTCGTTTGTTTTCTTTGCTGTCCATGGAACTCTCAACATTCTTCTTAGAAATCACATCTCGGCTGCCTCAATCTTGTTCTGGCTTTGCATGTTGACTGTCCAAGCCTCACAACCGTATAACATTATCGGTTCTATCTAACATTCAAGAACTCTCTTCCTGATGTCAATTGATAGGCATTTGTTGCTAAGAACGCTTTTCATCTTCTTGAATACTGTTTTGGCTTGTCCAATTCTGCTGGCTATTTCTGATGTGCATCTGCCATCTGATGAGATGACCGTTCCCAGATATCTAAACTGATCAACCTGATGTGAAAATTCTCCACCCTTGAGAGAGAGAGAGAGACAGACAGACAGACAGACAGACAGACAGACAGACGAGAGAGACAGAGACGAGACAGAGAGACAGAGAGAGAGGGGATTAGTGTTGCTGAAACCTACTTGCGGTACATATTGTAAAGACGTAATGCATGTGGGGGTTTATTTCTTAAAAAAATTCATTTATTTACTGTTTTTTTTTTTTTTTTTTTTTTTTTTTTTTTTTGCAGGGATTGTGGGTTCAATGAAAAACAAGGCAAAAAGGAAGAAAGGCAGACCTCCAACCTCATACTACGAGAACATAACCAACATCAGTGGCCTATATGTTCAAGAAATTGTCCACAAAAGTGAAGACAGAGCGGCCTGGAGGAAGATGACGGTGTCCAGGTATGCAGCGACCAACACCAAACCCAGTGATGCCCACAGGTGACATGAGGTGAGATATGTCTTAATGTCTATTTACTTGTTTTTTAAGCAGACAAACAAACAAACAGACAAACAGACAGACAAACAGATAGACAAACAAACAACAACAAACAAACCATACCTATGTTATGGACACGATTTAAATCATAGTTTTCTGTAGTTCTAAGACAGTTGAGCCACAGTTACCCACATTTTCCCATTGTACACGGCTCAAGCAGGCCTGTTCACATTTTTATCTGTCCCCAAAATCTGCCTTGGCACTATGTAAAGCCACCTGTGTATGGATGCATTTGTGGATTCCTGTGTATGTTTGCGTGTTTATACTTATGTGCTTATGTGCATATCTATGTGTGTTTGGCACTTTCATAGAAGTTCTTGTAAGTTTGCTCGTTCAGTTTCATGTGTTCTGTGGGTTCCACATCTAACTCATATTGTTGTGTTAAGTTTGTTGTAAATGTTTGGTAAACACTGGTAGGATATATTGAAAACGATGATCTAGCACCAGTTAGAGGTGATGATTGGACCTCTTGCGTGCGGTTGAGAACAAGTGGGTTTCTTGGGTCAGTTAGCTTGATAAGAAGACCAGAGTCAGTTGGGCCTGATGCCTTTGGGTGTTGAAGAGAGGAAGACGTCGTATTGATGTTGTCCATCCCATTGTCTTCAACACCTGAACAAGGTAAATGCCCAGCTACCCTGTCCCTTGTAGCCAATATCACAGTCCAATAACCATCAAGGTCTGAAGCAATATGGGAGTGACATACCAGTCTGTCCAGTGGTGTGGGGATCTGGTCTCGTTGTGTTTTTGTTTTCGTATCTACGAAGGTGCCAACTACAGGGGAAGAAGACTTTTGAAAAGAACCCAAAACGTACAGAAATAGTTATGAAAGAAGTGATATTTGCACAAAACCAGACTAACAAAAACTTGCAATCATTCAGCTTGTATCAAGATAACGTTTCCACGCTCAGAATAAATTCCATTTACAGTAATGCTGCAAATGCTATGTGATGGAACAGAATGCTTATGATATTGTTATGCCAACAAAACTGCTGGTTCTTGTGCTCAGCTTCACATCAGAATACTGAGGACCGACTTATCATCAGTCAGATTCATCATCCAAACATAAAGAGAAACTTTGAAGACAGTGAGCTACTATTTCCATTATGGATATAACACTATCTTGATTAAGAAGATCTACGAAAGGAACTTGTATTCACAAAATACTGACAATGAGGGGAAGGAAAATAACGCTTGAAAAAAAAGATCTGATATCTTTTCAGGAGACCTCATTCAATAGTAGAATCATTTCGTGCACCAAGCAAATGTAAAATTATCAGAAAATCTTTTGTTCATAGAAATAGTTGTACTCTGTGGTTTCTTGTGATGAATAAAATGCTAAGAATAACGACAAACAACGCAAGACATCAACTGAGAGAGCTGCACGAGAGCACACACATTCTCGTCGAAACTGTCTCTAAAGGCACATTGTGTTTGCAGTGGACAATGCTGTCTCTACAGTTCGTTCACGTTAGATAATCGTGTCTCAGTTGAAAGAACAAGTGTGTGTGTGTGTGTGTGTGTGTGTGTGTGTGTGTGTGTGTGTGTGTGTGTGTGTGTGTGTGTGTGTGTGTGTGTGTGTGTGTGTGTGTGTGTGTGTGTGTGTGTGTGTGCTGGCCTGAATCTGCTGTTGTTGAAATGGTACCTTCTCCAAGCCCTTGATTGAATGTTTAACCTTCAAGTTCTGAAGAACTGTGGCTTACCAAGCATTATGTACATACTTATCAAATGCCAGCTGTGTTGGACAATAGACATTGTCTGTCTGGAAGATTTCCACATCCAAAAGATACTTCTGAATGGAGAATGAAGCAAAGACACCATGACAGGGAAGATTGCTAAAGCCATACAAGGATACTGTGAAGGCCAACCTAAATGACAGCAGAACAACATCACCATCAGGGAAGATGTGTCCTGCAACAGAGCAAGCTGTTGACAGCAGTACACGCAAGACATAATCACACGTAAACCAAGCAGAACAACAACGAGGGACTTGCTAAAGCAAAACCTTTGGTTACAGAACTCCTTCCCATTCAGTTCTATTCAACAGACTGGAGACCAGCTGAAGCAGTCTAAAACACACCAGAGACAAACCAAAGCAGTCTAAAACAGACCAGAGACAAACCAAAGCAGTCTAAAACAGACCAGAGACCAACCAAAGCAGTCTAAAACAGACCAGAGACAAACCAAAGCAGTCTAAAACAGACCAGAGACCAACCAAAGCAGTCTAAAACAGACCAGAGACAAACCAAAGCAGTCTAAAACAGACCAGAGACAAACCAAAGCAGTCTAAAACAGACCAGAGACAAACCAAAGCAGTCTAAAACAGACCAGAGACAAACCAAAGCAGTCTAAAACAGACCAGAGACAAACCAAAGCAGTCTAAAACAGACCAGAGACAAACCAAAGCAGTCTAAAACAGACCAGAGACAAACCAAAGCAGTCTAAAACAGACCAGAGACAAACCAAAGCAGTCTAAAACAGACCAGAAACCAACCAAAGCAGTCTAAAACAGACCTGAAACCAGCTGAAGCAGTCTAAAACAGACCAGAGACAAACCAAAGCAGACTCTGAACTTGCAGGACGTGTGCTCATAGCTTGTGCCTTTGGAAGAAATGTACCTGAAAGATTGGTCTTCTATCCCACGTGAAGTCCCACACCATGCTGAAGTCCAGTTTGCCAACTCGTCGATTGGATCGATGAGGGAGAGTCCACAATGACTTTGACCCAGTTTTTTTTCTTTTTGGTCTTGGCATCATCACATTAAAAACTAACATGTTGTTCGATTCAAGTAAAAACTTAAACCGGCAACACCCCCCCCCCCCTCCCTGAGACACCACGCTCTATTGGTTCAATGTCAGTTAAGATTAATAGAACATTGTTGTTTAATCAGTTAGACGCTTAACATCTGTTTATGCCGTATTATTTTATGTGTAACTAAACATACAATAATTTTGAAATAACAATACCAAACACCCAGCTCTGAGCTTTCAAAATATCTTTTTCAGATGTGGGCAAATGACAAGTACCTACAGTAGTATGACATGTACATGTTGATCGATTGGGTCAGTCGAATTTTACAAAGCATTTAAATCAAAACAATTTCACAAAGTATACATTTCTGTAGCTTGGATACATGTATAAAAGCTGCTATAGCCACATTTCCTTTTGTAATAGTGATACTGCTGTGCAGTTTCTGTGTCAGATGTTGTTTCGGTATTTTGCTGAGCTTTCAATGAAAATGAAGCACACTATCAGCTTCTTCTTTCTGGATCTGAAAGATCTTCAAGAAAAGGATAACCAGCCAGATGTCACTGACATCCAAACGTCTTCAATCTTGCCCTGTTCTTGATATCCGAGGAAAAAGAAAACATCAAGTACTTTATAAAATATGTATATTTACGTTTTAAAGGAAAATACATTGCCTCCAGTTAAACAAATCATTTCTTGCATTTTCATTAATTGACATATTACTGTATGTTCAACCTTTTGTAAATGCCATTGGCGAAGCAAAGTATTTTTCAGTCTTTGCGCCATGCATTTAGTAAAAGGCTGTAAAAAGAGTTGTTTCTATTTATCTACATTTTATATAAAATATCTGTGGTAACGAGAACTGTTTTGTCATGTTATGGGTCTTTACAAATAAACAGGTCTCATTAAAAGCTTGTGTTTTTTCTTAAACTTTGACTATACATTTGTAATTATTTATGAAAAAAATCATGCAGTCATGAAATTAATAAGTATTTTGTTAAAATGTGTTATTGTACAGAAATGTTCATTTGTGGAAACAGGGTGGACATAAATCTGTTCTCTATTGCTCTGGACGTGAATCTTCCAAAGTGGAAATTGCTGTCTACAGTGTGGCCTTTTATTTCCTGAATGTTTTCCCTGATACCGACAGCCGTGATTTCAGTAAGTACAATATTTTTACTTCTTGTGCTCGCTGACGTTGCTGTGCTGCAACAGTCCATACATACAAGAATGGACCAAGTGTAGAACTGAGTGGTAACAGGAACATTACCATGGTCACATAAAACTCGTCCATCACAGCAAAACCACCAAAGGACATCAGACTGGTCCAGCCAAATAAAAACCAGCAGGTAGCAGTAGATACAACTAATTTCAGTGACAGGTGGACTGATGCATACAGTGGCCTCTTGGTAGGATCAATTGTAATTTGGTATTTTGGTGTTCTTCTGTTGATAATGATTTGACCAGCTACAGCCACAGAACAGAAGATAAAGTTAGATACCACAGCAACTGTGAACTGTTGAATAGACAGCTTTCAAATGATTCAACCCTGACAACAAATTGAAATTAAAGTTCTCAACAAGATTCCCTCTTATGTCTAATGCAGTGAGTTGTGGTGCAAGGTCAAATTGTTCTGATGCCAGAATAAGACACATTGAAATGCTGTAATGCAGGTAAGTACATGATTAATTCCCAGTTTATCATAGCTAAGTGTGTTCGTGATAAGTCTAGTTTTCTCAGTGAATAATAGACATTAA
>JAPXFY010000034.1:8922461-8934961 GCA_030674185.1 Monoplex corrugatus
CACACACACACACACACACATACACACACACACACACATATATATATATACACACACACACACACACACACACACATAATATATATATATATATATATATACAACACACACAATACACATACACACACACATCACAACACACACACACACACACACACATATATATATATATATACACACACATCACCACCATTAATTGCTACTTTTCTACCCGTCTCTTACATACTCCAAATGCTTGTACTTTCGCTTTTCGCTTTCGCCCGTCTTATATTATCGAGCTGTTGATGTGTTTCTTTTCAGTGTTTTTTTTTTTTCAATTCTAGGCAAAATGTAACTTAGAAACGGCAACTAATAACTTCTATCGTTGAAAATTAAAGTGTCATCGTCTTTGTCATTCTCTGTCTGTCTGTCTGTCTGTCTGTCGTTTGCTCACTCGCTCGCTCTCTCGTACACCCTCTCTCTCTCCTTTACCCCCTCTCCCTCTAGTGAAAAAGTGTAGGTGCCTGCCCGTTACTGTCGTCTTTATTTGTACACTCACTCATTTTTATGCTATATATTTTTTATATTTCTCTGGTTTTGATTAATGCATTTTGTTTTTATGTTTAAATGTTTATGTCGTTTATTAATCAAAGTACATAACTCTTGAGAGTCACGTAGGAATTATCTCCCATATTGCAGAACTTCTCAAATCTGACACAGTTTGCGTTACCCATTCAGCTAGTATAGAAGCAGATACAAAGCACAAAAACAGTAAGCTCAGGATACTCCTCAAAGAAGGAGTGCCCAAGCTTACCTTTATACTCTGCAACTATCCTACACACAACTATGAGAGAGGAGAGAAATACATACAGTATATTGGTATTATGTTCAAGATTGACACAGTCTTTTATTCTTGAACTGACCACACACACACACACATAGACAAGACAGAACATGTACAGGATTGCTTCCAAGGTTCATAGGTAATACCAAAGAAATAAGAGGGAAGCAGGGAGAATTTTAGTGATATTAATCAAAGGACATAACTCTTGAGAGTCACGCAGGAATTATCTCCCGTATTGCAGAAATTATTATTATGTCGCTTGTTCGTATATATGGAAACTAATCCGTGTGCTATTTCTGTCTTGTAAACGTGTCTGTATGTCGTTTTTGTAAGACCTAAAAGTCGAAACCAGTAGGTGTTTTGTTTATTATTGTTACATTACGTCAAGCCCTAAGATGATTACATTTCTTTTTCATATATATTTGTATGATTATGTCATATGATTATGTACATTAGTAAGGGCTAGCTCTGAAACAGTTCTAAATAGTCATAATGCTACTCTCCTTAAGTGATGAACTATTTTCAAGTTTCAAGTCCCCCCCACCCCACCCCACCCCCACCATTCTCTCTCTCTCTCTCTCTCTCTCTCTCTCTCTCTCTCTTTTCTCTGCTCTCTAAACTTCGCCTTCAGTGTCAGTGTTTGTAAAATGTAATAAAACATTTTAATGCACATGAATTGTCCGTTGATAATTTTTATCATAGAGAAGGATCGACCAACTTAAAATGTTTGTTTCTGTTTTGTTTTGTGCAGAAAGCAAGCGAAACTGATCATGATGATAGTAGTGATGATGACGATTTCGTCGCCGTGTCGCTCCCTCCAACACCTTTCACCTGGCGAACTCGTTTAAAAGTGAAACATGTGTGCACAACAGACAAAATCATCGGTGTGTCATTTTATGTGTCAACAGCTGCTTACCAAAACAAACTCCATTCTCAAAAAGTCTGGCGTTGTCGTGGTAACGCAGCGCACGTGACGTTGCGCTTTCGTCGAGTGCGCATCCGCATGGCAGACGACATCGCTTTTCGACCGTCACTTTTCAACAAACAGTCAACCTACGTGGAAGATGCCAGAATTATTGTGTGGATGGTGGACGATATTACATGGTGGAAAACTAAAGAAGAAGACAGGCAACATATTTATAAGTCGGCTGTAAGTAAAGTAATCGTACCGGTTCACATAGCGCCACCGTATTCTCGCCCTTACAAGACATTTGACAAGAGTTGTCCCCTCTGGTACTGGTCTCTTGTTCAGATTCCATGGTTATCGGATTCTGCAGTTTGTCAAGCTGAACAAAGTGAGTACCTTGGTTTTCATGTCATCCCATTCATCCATTAAATTTTATTAGCACTGAAATTGACATCAGTCATGTCATAGCCGATGGGACTGTATTGAGGAGAGGTTGGCAAGGGTGTGGGTGCGTTTACCTACATCAGTACATGATAATAACCGTGAAAGCTATTACTGTTCGGTAGTATTAGGCCTACTGTAGAGAGATCTATTTTTTTTGTTCTGGACATTCAAATTAGCAGTCTAATTGCCACTCATCCTTTTAGTTTCAGGACAAATAAATCTAGAAAAGGATCATTTTAGCCAAGATCTTAAACTGAAAATGCGCACAATGGTTTATAATCATGTAGGCTACAATCCACGTAACATAATATAAGGACATTCACTTCTTGCAGGTCTTATCTCAGTGCCTGTTAATTTAAATAATTGGCAGTTCTGACTATTTGTCTGAGTTTTTGGAAAAATTGTTTTAAGGTTGAAACCGCATCATAACAATAACGACCATTACCGGTTTATCTAACTTTACTGATTTGGATCTAAATCTGTACTTGATAAATTTTAGGTCACAATCATCAAACTGATCAAAGATTTTTAATTATCAAAAGGAAGATTATTATCACAGAGAAAGACAGAGAGAGGGTGAATAGGGAGGGAGGGAGAGAGCGAGCGAGCGAGACAGACACACACAGAGAGAGAGAGAGAGTTTGTTCAAGAGAGATTCATTGTATCCGCATGGCAGACGACATCGCTTTTCGACCGTCACTTTTCAACAAACAGTCAACCTACGTGGAAGATGCCAGAATTATTGTGTGGATGGTGGACGATATTACATGGTGGAAAACTAAAGAAGAAGACAGGCAACATATTTATAAGTCGGCTGTAAGTAAAGTAATCGTACCGGTTCACATAGCGCAATAAAACAAAGATTGAATGTTTCCATATGCGCTTCACCCAAATCTGCTAGTAACTACCTTGCAGACTGGATACCTGAGTCTGTGCAGCTGTATCTGCTGAAGTATAGGTCAGGCTGATCAGGAGACTTGAAGCTTCTCATCAAACTTTTATTGTTAATAATCTATAAAGAAATTATCGATATAGTAGCAATAAATTCACATTTGAATGTTGTTCCCCTACCCCTTTCATTAACACAAAAATAAAACTACACTCATCAAGTGTATGAAGAACGCACTTAGTTTGACACAAAAGCATCACATTTTGACTCTTGAATCTTTGGTGGGCAAATGAAATAAAACAAAGATTGAAACTGCTAGATATAATCGGTATCAGCCCAGGAAATTTATAACAGTCTGAACAGTTTGCTATCTCTCCCACCCTAACAGTTTTATCTTGTATTTGTTTGTTTCATTTTAGTTTTGTGTGTACACTTGATGGATGCAGTTCCGATTTGTGTTTTTTTTTTAATTTAACCTTTTAACTCCCTCACCCTAATTTGACTCTCTCACCCTATTCCCCCAACTGCAAAAACTTAACCCTTTGCCTGCTTCACCCTATCCATCAACTTCCTGCAGAAAGCTGATGGGCAGGGTGAGGGAGTCAAAGGATTAGATTTTTGCTTTGTTACCGTGGTTGGCAGTGCAGGATGCTGGTGGACAGGGTGCCGGAGTCAAAGGGGTGAGGGAGTCAAAGGGTTAGGTTTTTGCTTTGCTACCCTGATTGGCAATGCGGGATGCTGGTGGACAGGGTGCGGGAGTCAAAGGTTTAATTAATAACATCACTCCTGGTAATCATAGGGTTAATTAATAACATCACTCCTGGAATTCATAGGGTTAATTAATAATAACATCACTCCTGGTAATCATAGGGTTAATCAATAACATCACTCCTGGTAATCATAGGGTTAATTGATAACATCACTCCTGGTAATCACTTATTCAGCTTACCGTACCCGACTTTCCCCCCTTGATTTTGACATCATCTTAGCTTATGAAATTAATGTTTACGGGTTACATTTAAACATTTGATAACTTTAATAGGTAACACGATCGTCTCATTTTCTTTTTCAGTTGTGGTTTCCTTGCTGAGTTTTCCAGCTGTGTTTAATGGCCAGGTCTATGGAATTCATCGCTCTGTGTCCCCTTTCACAGACCCGGTCCTGGAGTCTACAAGAATTAAAGCTTTGTTATCACCAAGGTAGTAACAAAATCTTACTTGATAAGAGAGTGAATATAAAACAAATATTAGCCTACAATATAATCTATAAGAATTTAAGCTTTGTCATTACCAAGGTAGTAACAGAATCTTACTTGATAAGAGAGTGAATATAAAACAAATATTAGCTTACAATATAATCTATAAGAATTTAAGCTTTGTCATTACCAAGGTAGTAACAGAATCTTACTTGATAAGAGAGTGAATATAAAACAAATATTAGCTTACAATATAATCTATAAGAATTTAAGCTTTGTCATTACCAAGGTAGTAACAAAATCTTACTTGATAAGAGAGTGAATATAAAACAAATATTAGCCTACAATATAATCTATAAGAATTTAAGCTTTGTCATTACCAAGGTAGTAACAGAATCTTACTTGATAAGAGAGTGAATATAAAACAAATATTAGCTTACAATATAATCTATAAGAATTTAAGCTTTGTCATTACCAAGGTAGTAACAGAATCTTACTTGATAAGAGAGTGAATATAAAACAAATATTAGCTTACAATATAATCTATAAGAATTTAAGCTTTGTCATTACCAAGGTAGTAACAAAATCTTACTTGATAAGAGAGTGAATATAAAACAAATATTAGCTTACAATATAATCTATAAGAATTTAAGCTTTGTTGTCACCAAGGTAGTAACAAAATCTTACTTGATAAGAGAGTCAGAGTGAACACAAAACAAATACCAGCTTACAATATAATCTATAAGAATTTAAGCTTTGTTATCACCAAGGTAGTAACAGAATCTTACTTGATAAGAGAGTGAACAGAAAAAAACATTAGCTTACAACAGTTTGAAGTTTGTTTCTTTTTAAATTCTCTCTCTTCTCTTCCTCTGTCTCTCTGATACTTTTTTTAGCGTTACAGTTTTTCATGGATGCATTTATGCATATTATTTTGCCCACAATGTTCAGGGGGTATGTTGCTGCACAGTCTGCATACTCCGTTCTCAGCATTGACCAGCAGCTAATAACACTAAAGTCAAAGAAATACGACTTTCAAATGCTTGGTGATACTCTGCAGACACACCCACATATTCACCATGTAAAAGAAAAAAATTGTTACAAGGCCAACTCTAGGAAAGAAGTTAATCGCACACATAGACACACACACAAAAACAGACACAAACAGACACAAACACACACACACACACACACACACACACACACACACACACACACACACACACACACACACCATATATATATATATATACACGCACACATACGCGCACGCGCACTCACACACGCGCACACACACACTCACACACACAGACACACACACACACACACACACACACACGCACACGCACACACACACACACACACACACACACACACATGTACTTCACGCTGCTGGCCATTTCATATACCGTAAAGAGAAATTTCAAATGCAAATCAGACAAGTATGATCTTCAAGTACACAAGCAGGAGTTTGGAATTACGAGTTTGTTCACGAGGGATTCATCGCATTCTGACAGTTCCATATGCGCCCCATCCAAATCTGCCAGCAGTTATCTGGCAGGCTCGCTGAGCCTGTGCAAAACCCTATGCGCTGGCAAGGTCTTGAAAGGGGGAGGGGCGTTGAGGAGAGACCTGCGAAACATCAGGATAATAAAAATGTTGAAATTGATGCCGAATAGGTCAGTTTTGACACAGACAGGAGAACTCACATGAAAAGAAGTTAAATCCAGGAAAATATTCAACAAACAAACGAACGAACAAACAAACAAAGAAACAGACAAACAAACAAACAAACAAACAAAATCAATGGACAGTAGCAGAAAATAAGCATCCCACTGATTAGTATGCGGCTGCACAAATAAGGCGTAATTTCCTGCCCTGTTGATATTGGAACACTAGGAATTTTTTAAGGATCATCGCACTCAGGGAGGTTACCTTTATGCTCACCTTTAATATTTTTTCGTCCCATTTTCTACGCCATCTTAATGGTCACAGAAGCTGGCACAGTTTTTACAATGCAATGATGATGTCGATGAGGATGATAATCATGATGCTACAGAGTTTCATCTAGGATTGAGACTGCGTGACAGGGATGTACTCTACGCTTACTGTCATAATATATCCTGCATTCAACCAGGCCCGAGAGATACAGACACCTGCGGTGCTGGTCAGAAGAGTTAAGCAACACCCTCAATGACACATCTGTAAAGTGGGTAACACTCGACTGTGTGGTCCCAGTCTTCCCAATGAGTCCATAGCATGCCCAACTCTAGGTAGGAGCCGGTTAGAGCAGAAAAATCCATCAATGATTTTTGAAGGAACTAATGATGATTCGAACCCACAACTTTCCAGTCGGTAGTCCTTTGCGCTAACCACTACACCATGTCGCCTGGTGGACCGCTGGGAATTAAGTAAGGCAGGGGTGGGATGGAGTGGGGGGGAAACAAAGCGTCTGGCAGGACTGAGAACTAAATGGTCCCATGGAGAAGAAATAAACGGCAGTGCTGACCTCTGGCCTCTCTCGCTAGGCAGGCAGTTACTTTGTCCACTAGACTACAACTGCACTCACTCAAGATACAGCAGAGGTAAAAAAAAAAAATTCTGTCCAAGTACACAAACATTCCACTGTGACAAAACAAGAAATCCGATCCAATCCAATCCAATCCAATCCAACAGATTTCAGTGTAGTGTGTTTTAAATTAATCCATGTTGCTGTCCAAATACAGAAAAATTCCACTATGACAAAACAAGAAATCCAATCCAATCCAATCCAACAGATTTCAGTGTAGTGTGTTTTAAATTAAATCCATGTTGCTGTCCAAGTACAGAAAAATTCCACTGTGACAAAGCAAGAAATCCAATCCAATCCAATCCAACAGATTTCAGTGTCGTGTGTTTTAAATTAAATCCATGTTGCAGGTTCTCGGTGGAGATGTGGGTGTACGTGATAGACTACTGCCCACTGGCACATCTCAGTCCGGTCAAAACCTGCACCCTCTTCTCCCATGTGTCCACCATGGAAGCTCACCTCACCCCGATTATTTTGATCGATGATGGTGGTAAGTTTGTTCTTTTTTTTTTTTTTTTTTTTTTTTTGGTGACAGAGATAAGATAAGTTGTTTATTGACGAGGTTAGACTGTAGAAGTGGAACTGGGCTGGTCATGTCGTTGGGAGATCTGACAAGATAGACCACCAAAGTGAGGCACTGGACCCCTCGAAGCCAGAAAAGGAACAGAGGTCGCTAGAGAACCAAAAAATGGCAAGCAGTGGACCAGAACAGTTAACCGGCAACAGTGGCATCCGATGAGGAAAGTTTTTGACCAACAACGGACTCAAACAAGCTGAAGTGAAGAATGTAGACTGCAGACTGTGCAAAACAACATAGTGGAGTGTGACCAACTTGCCTAACAGCTTGAGTTCTCCGTGATTGACTAAAAAGTCTGTTTATGTGTAATAATATGTAGCAAGTCTGTGTAAGTTGGGAGAACATATCCAAACAGGAAGGTATCGTGGTGTCATCCTAGGTCTAAGCATTGGCATCAGATTGATTTCGTTCTGGCATGAAGGATTGACTTTAATTGTGTCCGTGTTACGCGTAGCTTCCACAGCGCGGACTGTGACACGGATCATACTGTCGTTGTGAGTAAGTTGAGCGTCAAGCCTAAGCCGAAGCTCCATTCTAAACCAGCTGCAAAACCAAAAATAAATGTCAACATGTGTAAAAATTCTACAGGTATGGAAGCAGTCTTGCCCTCTTTCGGTGTGTTTGCAGAATTGGATGAGGAGCCTACTAAAGAAGAGCTTTCTGAAACAATAAGTGCCCTGAAAATGGGAAGGCGCCGGGTGAAGATGGTATTTCTGCTGAAAGTTTTAGGGAAAATAAGGATGTTCTTCTCCCGCAGTTGCATACATTGCTGCTGCAATGCTGGCGACAACGTGAAATACCACACAAAATGCGGGACGCCAAATTCGTTACCCAGTACAAAAATAAGTGACAGGGGCGACTGTAATAGTTACAGGGGGATATCTCTTCTTTCTGTGGCGGGTAAGATCTTCACTAAGGTCCTTCTGAAACGCCTGCAAAGGTTGGCTGATCGCATCCTGCCAGAGACACAGTCTGGTTTTAGGGATGGTCGATCAACAACCGATACGGTCTTTACATTGGTGTGTTTTACTATCATAATATATCTTGGCGTCAGCCAGGCCCGAGAGATACAGAAACCTGTGGTGCTGTTCAAAAGATTTGAGCAACACCCTCAATGACACATCCGTGAAATGGATGACACTCGACTGTGTGGTCCCAGTCTTCCCAACGAGCCCATGGCACGCCCAACTCGGAGTAGGATCCGGTTAGAGCCGAAAAATCCCACAATGATTTTTATGAAGGGACTGATGGGGATTGGAACCCACAACCTTCCAGTCGGTAGTCCGTTGCGCTAACCACTACACCATTGCGACTGGTCTGCCAAACACCTTATTTTTCAGTGCTTGGACCTGCACGGTGTGAGACATAAGCACTACACAGCAGATTTCTTTACCAACCGCTTTAGAGACGTTCCTCCAGGCGTAATTTTCAAATTTTTACAAGAGATCAGTAGATTTATTCTTGTATGATCGTACATACAAGAAAGATTATAAAAATGTACTTGAGACTTGAAAGGTTAAACATCTGGTTGGTTTTTAACTGTTCTCTCTTTAATTAAATGGGACTTGTGTTTTATTTGGTGTTAGTCCTGATATGGCTCTAGTGGTCGGCTGGACTGTAAGTGTGAGCAACATGAACTGAATTGAACTGAACAATGTATTCAAGCAAGGGGCCAAACACGGCAATTTGTCCATTTGAGAACGAGTGTTTTACCACTATGTCATTTCTGGTAATCATCACCATCATCATCATCATGTGCCCTGCCGCATGGCGTTGGTGAGCATGGCCCTCCATACGAATCTATCCCTTGTCGCTGCAAATACACCTTCCACCCTCTCTGTCCTCAACCACCTTGCAAGTCCATCCAGTATTTTCTCCCTGGATCAATGGTAAAATATCAGGGCAAAATTCCGTTAATTACAAATACAGACAAGACAAGCAAACAAGAAATCACTGATCTGATTAACGTATGGACTTGTTCCTTGTTTTGCTTTGTTGTTCTATCATCAGGACATATCCAAGTAGAAGGCCGAGGTCCTGACATGTACCTGGCCCACAAAACAGTGGACATTATTCCTCGGAGGCAATGGGTTCGCATCCTTTTTTCTCTGCAATACAGAAAGGTATACAGACTTGTATTATTTCAGTTGTATTATCAGCAACTTTAACTGAAGCTCAGACTATATTGTTTTATAAGTGACAGAATTTATGCTAAAATCATATTGAGTTTTATGAATGAGAAAATTGGCTCAGATCGTATTCAGTTCTATGCTTGACAAAATAAAGTTAAAATCGTGCTCATGTTTATGAGTGATAAAATTAAACACATATTGTATTCAGTTTTAAAAGCGTTAAAGTTAAACCCGGATTGTGTTTAATTTTATGAGCAACAAAATCAAGCCTTATACCACTAGAAGTTTGTTTTGGAGAGCTTTCACCCCTCAAGCTGACTGCACAGTCATTCTCACCTGGATTAAAAATTTGCGCAAGCATTCATCGAGTTTATTGCGAAAGCAGTCTCCGGTTCATTCTGCAAGCAATCTCCAGTTGGAATGCATTGATATGTGTACTTCATTTTCTTTTCTTTTTTTTTCTTGTTGAAGTTTTGTATGTTTTGAAGCGGTTATAGCCCTGATATGGCTCTACACAGTCTGCTGGGCTTTAAACAACAGTAGCAATAGCAACCTCCAGTTCATTGCACAAGCACTCATCCAGTTCATTGCGCAAACAGCTCCAGTTCATTGCGCAAACAGTCTCCAGTTCGTTGCGCAAACAGTCTCCAATTCATTGTGCAAGCATTCATCAGTTCATTGCGCAAGCAATCTGCAGTTCATTGGGCAAACAGTCTCCAGGTTATTGTGCAAACAGTCTCCAGCTTATTGCGCAAGCATTCATCAGTTCATTGCGCAAGCATTCATCCAGTTCATTGCGCAAGTATTCATTCAGTTCACTGCGCAAGCATTCATCCAGTTCATTGGGCAAGCAATCTCCAGTTCATTTTGCAAGCAGTCTCCAGCTCATTGCACAAGCAATCTCCAATTCGTTGCACAAGCAATCTCCTCCAGTTCATTTTGCAAGCAGTCTCCAGCTCATTGCACAAGCAATCTCCAATTCGTTGCACAAGCAATCTCCAGTTCATTGTGCAAGCAATCTCCAGTTCATTGCACAAGCAATGCCCAATTCATTGTGCAAGCAATCTCCGTTTCATTGCAAAACAACCTCCAGTTCATTGCGTAAGCATTCATCCATTTCATTGCGCAAGCAGTCTCCAGTTCGTTACGCAAGCAATCTCCAGTTCATCCAACTGTGAATGGGTGCCTGGCCTTCTTCAAGGTCATTGAAAGTAAAGCAGCGAAGGAAATGAGATGCATCTCCCCCCTCCCATAATGCTGACCTGAGAAAAAAATTGACATCTCTACCATCTCACTCACTTTCAACCCAGCATAGGAATAGGGGACTACATTTACTTTTCATGTTATGAGAATTTTAGTCTACTGTCTCCCCCCCCCCCCCCCTCCGCACCGTGTCAGTGCTGGCTTTCTGTCACTCTCTACCTCCCCATTACTATGGAAATCCCATATTTCTCATCAGACTTACAACTTTTGAATGGTTATACCTTTCATATGTTATTTCTGGTTAACGGTTACAAAGTTGATTATGTCTTTGTGATATATTTGTGTGTGTGTGTGTGTGTTGTGTGTGTGTGGGGTGTGTGTGTTGTTTATTAGTATGTGTGTGTATGTGCGTGCGTGTGTGTGTGTAGGTGTGTGTATGTGTGTGTGTGCGTGCGTGGTGTGTGTGTAGGTATGGTGGTATTTGTGTGTGTGTGTGTATGTGTGTGTGTGTGTGTGTGTGTGTGTGTGTGTGTGTGTGTTCGCTCTTTAGTTTTGAGGATGCATATGTTTCATGTATTCTTAATTTTCCTACTTGTTTGTTTGTCTTTTTAAAAAAAAATTTTATGGGGTTGTATTCTTCTTTCACCACAGCTCTAAGCTGTACTGGCGTAAGTTTCTTTCTTGGCCCCATCTGGTACTGTGGACAAGAAGATGAGGAGGAAGAAAGAGAAGAAGAACGACGACCGACGAACGAAGAAGAAGAACAAAGAACAAGAAGAACAAAAAGAAAAGAGAAGAAGAAAGGGGAGGAGAAGAAGAAGGAGAACAAAAAGAAGAAGAAGAAAGAAGAAGAAGAAAGAAAAGAGAAGAAAGAGAAGAAGAAAAAAGAAGAAGTGTTCTGTTTTTTAAAACAATGTTTATCACTTAACAAATCTTTATTTAGGAATGTCAGTTATTTTCACTTCCATTTCTTTATCTTCAACAGTGGACTTTGGAATGGAGCTATGGAAAACATCACAACATTACGCGCAGAACAGAAATATCGTAAGAATATTTTGGTTTCCATTTTAACGCTATACAAAGAAAAAAAAATGTATAAAGTAACTTGTACTCCACAAAGAGTAACATCATAAGATTGTTTTTTAGGAGTGGAGAGGGGTGGATATTGATTTTCAAAGGGGGTGGTGGTGGTGGTGATACTTTTTCACCGAAACGGAAAAGAAAATGTGTATGGAAGAACGGTATGTCGTAATGGTTTTTTTGGTTTGTTTTTGTTTTGTTTTGTGTGTTTTTGTTGTTGTTGTTTTTTGTTTGTTTTTTTGTTTTTTTTGTTACCATTTTAGTGAAATAGAAAAGATGAAGATTATAAACATTTTTTTCATCCTTTTAGTTAAATAAATAGAAATCAAAACGTATATGGATTGATTGTATAACATAAGTTTTTTGTTTGTTTGTTTGTTTCCATTTTAGTGAAATAGAAGAGAAGAGTGACTATATATTGTGAGGATTTTGTCTTACCATTTTAGTGAAATATAAAAGATGACATAATGGAATGATTGTATTATTGGTTACCGTTTTAGTGAAATAGAGAGAAATGAAGATTATATGGATTGATCTGTATCTCAGCTTTTCCAACTCTGAAATCAAGTATTCAGTAGTTCTGATGGATTAAATTTGATTCCATTGCATCAGTTTGTTTCAATAATATTTTAGTCGCAATCTTCCACTTTATGCAAAAACATTATAGACAATTCAGATTTT
>JAPXFY010000034.1:8939961-8947461 GCA_030674185.1 Monoplex corrugatus
CAAGTCTAGTATTATATTTCGTTTGAAGAAACATGTATCATGTGCACTTTGTCTTAGACTACTTGCAAAACGAGCACTAAAAGGATATTGCTATTTCGTCATGGCTCAGGGGCTTGTATGCTTCATGGACACCTACAGCAATGCCGACGATAGCTTTGGCTGCTGGTAGGGTCACCCAAGCCATGTGGAAGGGTAGAGGTCTGACAGAGCACGATCCACTGGTCTTCCAGGTGTGGGATGGACACAGGGCTGACTACACAGTCCCGAAAAAACAAAGACTTGTTACCGAAACAGCAACGAAAGAAACCAACACTAACGGGCTTATAAAGTCATCAGAAGATACTCAAATATATGAGAGGAAGACACAAGAACAGCTGTTGATGAACAATAGTAGATCTGAAAGCCTGGAAACGCACTTGAAGCACAATACATAGGCTGACCTATGGACATTCATAGGATATTTTATGAGGAAAGGGGAATTAGAGCGCCTGGTCACAACAGGAAAGCTGGAGGGAAAGAGAACACCAGGTAGACCCAGGGAGAAAATATCGGACGGACTTGCAGGGTGGGTTAGGAGAGAGAGGGTGGGAGATGTACTTGCAACCACGGGATAGATTCGTGTTATGGGCCATGATCGCTAACGCCATGTGGCAGGACACATGATGATGATGATGATGATGATGATACAGGCTGACCCCAAACAAACAGGGGTCAGGAACTCGTCAGTGCTGTTATACATGCCAATGCCACAATCAGCAAAAAGTAAGTAACTATGTGTACAAAACAACTTCAGGACCTGGCCAGCTCATGGGTTTATGTGCAGGTTTAAGGCATGTGCCATGATCACCATACATGTGGCACCTGTGACGTTAGTGCATATGGAATTCGTTCCGAGCGCGGAGACATCTTGAGAAACTGAAACGGAAACTGAAACAAAACATTCTGCTTTTTATTTTATTTTTCAAACTTTACTTTTTTTTGTCTTTACTTTTCTTTGTGTAACTTTTTCCTCACACAGATTTCTGCACCAACTCCTACAAGCAGTTTGTAATGGGACGCGCGGCAAATCCTTTACTTCTCAGTTGCCCCAGGCGTCCAGGTATCGTGAAGAAGGACAGGAAGCGCCTTGCGCAGCTTTTGCGAGCCACGGCGATACGAGATGGTGATGTGAGCAACAAGGACAACGATGCTATTGCCAGACGACTGTTAGATGATGTCTCAGGTTATGTGGTAGGTAAACTTACTTTCTTACTGACACTATTCTATCGGTCTGTAGGGCAGCAAAAGAGGTTCTACGCTCCTGTCTGTTCTCTGTATCTCATCATCTCATCTATCTCCATCGCCATGGACGAGTTTATACAGTATAGCTAGTTGTGTTGTGATTCAGACCTTTAATTATTTAGTTATTTACTTCATATACTTGTTCCTTTTTTGAAGATAATATACACAGATACACATGTCATTTACATGTAACCAAGATTGTTCCAGTGATAGGCTGGTAAAATACCAGTATAAAATACAGACTAGGTAAAACATAGTCTAGGTAGGGCCTCAGGACATGGCCAGCTCATGGGTTTATGTGCAGGCTTAAGGCTTGTGCCACGATCCCATACACATGGCACCTGAGACGTTAGTGCATATGGAATTCGTTCCGAGCGCGGAGACGTCATCTTGAGAAACTGAATCTGAAACCGGGTTTGATTCCTGGTCAGACGGTTATCACCCCTCCACTAAACCTTGGGTGATGATCTGGGTGATTGTTTTTTTAGATGAGATGATAAACTAAGGTCACAGTGTGGTATGTACGAGGGTCGTTCAAAAAGTAATGCCTCCTATTTTTTTTTATTCCGCCCCAAGGGATCCGAGGGGATTGCTTATTGCATTATTATGATGACTGAACTTTCGCACTCATAACTCATGGTGAACGTTTACGGAACCGAGGCAGTTGATGTCAGCACAGTTAGGAGATGGGTTCCAACTCTGCACGCATTTCATTCACCGTTATCCGCCGATCAGCGCGGCTGAGTTGATCGAGGCGCGCTTCATTTTCCGGAGTGGTGGCTGTGCATGGGCGTCCGGAGCCCGATTTGTCACTCACATCTCTGTCGCCACTCCCGAATCGACGAACCCATCTCCTAACTATGCTGACATCAACTGCCTCGGCTCCGTAAACGTTCACCGGGCGCCAGTGAATGTCGATTGGTTCAACTTCTGCGTGGAGGAATTCAGTGACGCATCTCTGCTTCTGACGCACGTCCATGACAGACTGTCACACCGTCAATGTCTGCAGCAGAGAGATGAAAATTTCAGGTTATGAGCGCAAAAATTCAGTCATCATAACAATGCCATAAGCAATCCCCTCAGATCCCTTGGGGCGGAACAAAAAAATAGGAGGCATTACTTTTGGAACGACCCTCGTACTTCACGCTCCTAAAATACCCAATTCTAACAAAGCCAAATGTCTGTAGAAAAAGCAATTTTTATAGATTAAAAAAGAAAAGAAATTATCTACATTCACGAAAAAAGGATGATGTTTTCCTACACAAACCAATGTGACATTGTTGACCTCAGGAAGAACACGGTCTGTCACACCTTCATGTCAGACTACCACGTTTACAACAGTCGTCCTGTTTGTAGATTTAAAAAAGAAAACATATACATACATGAAAAAAGATAAAGGATGGTGCTATTACACAGCGACATGTTTCCTATGAGCATCCCGTATACAGAAAAATTCTATTGTGACATCCCCCTTCCCCCCGGAAAAAAAAGAAAAAGAAATAGAACAATCCAGTCCAGTCCAACCCAACTCAATCCAATCCAGCCCAACCCAACCCAATCAAACCCAATAACCCAACCTAATCCAATCCAATCCAACCCAAACCAATACATCCAATCCAATCCAACCCAATCTAATCCAACCCAACCCAACTCAACTCAATCAAACCCAACCCAACCCTACCCAATCCAATCCATTCCAATAATATCCCATCCAATCCAACCCAACCCAATCCGACCCGACCCAACCCAACCCAACCCAACCCAATCCAACCAATCCAATCCAACCCATCACAACCAACCCAACACAACCCAACCCAACCCCATCCACACCAAACATACATAAAAATGGATGACTTTTCCTACACAAACCAATGTGACATTGTTGACATCAGGAGCAACACGGTCTGGCTGACCTCCATGTCAGACAACCACGTTTACATCAGTCGTCCTATTAACATATTTTTAAAAAAATCATATACATACATGAAAAAAATACAATAAAAGATAATGATATTACACAGCGACGTGTTTCCTGTGAAGAGCATCCCGTATTCAGAAAAAAAATTCAACTGTGACATCCCCCCCCCCCCCCCCCCGCGCAAAAAAAGAAAAAGAAATACAACAATCCAACCCAACCCAACCCAACCCAACCCAACCTAACCCGATCCAATCCAATCCAATCCACACCAAACATACATAAAAATGGATGACTTTTCCTACACAAACCAATGTGACATTGTTGACCCCAGGAGCAACACGGTCTGGCTGACCTCCATGTCAGACAACCACGTTTACATCAGTCGTCTTGCCTGGGGAACATGGATGCCACTTACGTGCTGGCTGTCTTTCTGAACAATGGTGTGGGCACCGCCGTCCGAGAAAATGAGGTAATTAACTTCATGATAAATATATGTGTGTGTGTGTATATAGATAGACAGATAGATAGACAGATAGATAGATAGATAGATAGATAGATAGATAGATAGATAGATAGATAGATAGATAGATAGATAGATAGATAGACAGACAGACAGATAGATAGATAGATAGATAGACAGACAGACAGATATGTATGTGTGTGTGTGTGGGGGGGGGGTGTATATATATACATATATATATATATATGTGGTGTTGGTGTGTATATGTATATGTAAGTGTACATATAAGCATATGTGTGTATCTGTGTGTATATATGTATATGTAAAAAAAATGGCTGTACTATCTTGTTTAACCCACTGTAAGAAACTTGTGTGTTGTCAGAGTGTGTCGTTGCTGATGGAAGGAGCGTTACATAGACATCGGCTGTCCACTCTGGCCTTGGGTCATCGCCATGCCATGGGTACTGATGGACTGCCTTGGGACAGGGACGTGGCCTACAGTGAGTCTTTTTTATTATCATTTTTTTTTATCTCCCTTTGAAAAATATAATGACATTGTTCTCCCTTTGAAAAACATATAGTGATATTTGTTCTCCGTTTGAAAAATAAAGTGTCACTGTTCTTTGAAAAATATGGTGACACTTGTTCTCCGTTTGAAAAATATGGTGACATTTGTTCTCCGTTTGAAAAATAAAGTGACACTGTTCTTTGTTTGAAAAATATGGTGACACTTGTTCTCCGTTTGAAAAATAAAGTGACACTGTTCTTTGAAAAATATGGTGACACTTGTACTCCGTTTGAAAAATATGGTGACATTTGTTCTCCGTTTGAAAAATAAAGTGACACTGTTCTTTGTTTGAAAAATATGGTGACACTTGTTCTTCGTTTGAAAAATATGGTGACATTTGTTCTCCATTTGAAAAATATGGTGACATTTGTTCTCCATTTGAAAAATATGGTGACACTTGTTCTCCGTTTGAAAAATATGGTGACACTTGTTCTCCGTTTGAAAAATATGGTGACACTTGTTCTCCGTTTGAAAAATATGGTGACACTTGTTCTCCGTTTGAAAAATAAAGTGACACTTGTTCTCCGTTTGAAAAATAAAGTGACACTGTTCTCCCTTTGAAAAATAAAGTGATACTGTTTCATATCGACCAAAGATTTGTCTGTGTGCGCGTGTGTGTGTGTGTGTGTGTGTGTGCGTGCGTGTGTGTGTGTGTGTGTGTGTGTGTGTGTGTGTGTGTGTGTGTGTGTGTGGTGTGTGTGTGTGAATAATGAGTGAGGGAGAGCTGTAACGTTTTGTGAGTGTGTGTGAGTATGTAAATAATTTTGATATGATATGTGTAAGCGTACACATGCGCTCACAAAAGGAATGAAGAGAGAGAGAGAGAGCACCCATCACTGTTCAAGGTTACGGAAGGTAAAGCAACAAGGGAGAGGAGATGGGCACTGCCCTCAAGTGACTGTCCACGAGAAAAAAATCATTCAGGCCTCTACCACCTCACTCCTGTAGACTTCCGAGAAAAAAAATCATTCAGGTCTCTACCACCTCATTCCTGTGGACTTCCAAGAAAAAAAATCATTCAGGTCTCTACCACCTCACTCCTGTAGACTTCCGAGAAAAAAAATCATTCAGGTCTCTACCACCTCACTCCTGTAGACTTCCGAGAAAAAAAATCATTCAGGTCTCTACCACCTCATTCCTGTGGACTTCCAAGAAAAAAAAACATTCAGGTCTCTACCACCTCACTCCTGTAGACTTCCAAGAAAAAAAAAAACATTCAGGTCTCTACCACTTCACTCCTGTAGACTTCCAAGAAAAAAAATCATTGACGTCTCTACCACCTCACTCCTGTAGACTTCCAAGAAAAAAAAACCATTCAGGTCTCTACCACCTCACCCCTGTAGACTTCCGAGAAAAAAAATCATTGACGTCTCTACCACTTCACTCCTGTAGACTTCCAAGAAAAAAAAAACATTCAGGTCTCTACCACCTCACCCCTGTAGACTTCCGAAAAAAAAAATCATTGACGTCTCTACCACCTCACTCCTGTAGACTTCCAAGAAAAAAAAAACATTCAGGTCTCTACCACCTCACTCCTGTAGACTTCCAAGAAAAAAAAAACATTCAGGTCTCTACCACCTCACCCCCATAGACTTCCGAGAGAAAAAATCATTCAAGTCTCTACCACCTCACTCCTGTGGACTTCCGAGAAAAAAAATGATTCAGATCTCTACCACCCCACTCCTGAAGACTTCCAAGAAAAAAATCATTCAGGACTCTACCACCTCACTCCCATAGACTTCCGAGAAAAAAATCATTCAAGTCTCTACCACCTCACCCCTGCAGACTAACGAGAAAAAAAATCATTCAGATCTCTACCACCTCACCCCTGTAGACTTCCGAAAAAAAAAATCATTGACGTCTCTACCACCTCACTCCTGTAGACTTCCAAGAAAAAAAAAACCATTCAGGTCTCTACCACCTCACTCCTGTAGACTTCCAAGAAAAAAAATCATTCAGGTCTCTACCACCTCACTCCTGTAGACTTCCAAGAAAAAAAATCATTCAGGTCTCTACCACCTCACTCCTGTAGACTTCCAAGAAAAAAAATCATTCAGGTCTCTACCACCTCACTCCTGTAGACTTTCAAGAAAAAAAATCAGTCAGGTCTCTACCACATCACTCCTGTAGACTTCCAAGAAAAAAAATCATTCAGGTCTCTACCACCTCACTCCTGTAGACTTCAGATTTATAATGACAGTTCGTTCCGTTTGTGTTGATCCTCAGAGTGATACACTTTGTTGTGTTGCAGTGTATTACAAAGATGTTGGGGACAAGACGAAAGAAGATCGAGAGACTCATTCGGAGGATCAAGTAAGTATGGCTTGGTTGCACATAGGATTCACTCTCTCTCTCTCTCTCTCTCTCTCTCTCTCTCTCTCTCTCTCTCTCTCTCTCTCTCTCTCTCTCTCTCTCTCTCTCTCTCTCTCTCTCTCTGTGTTTGTGTGTGTGTGAGTGTGTGTGTGTGTGTGTGAGTATGTGTGTGTGAGTGTGTGTGTGTGTGTGTGTGTGGACGATCAAGTATATTTTGTTCACACACAGAATTCAGGTTAAAACCTTATGCGTGTATATGTGTGTGTGTATGTGTGTGTATGCTTGTGTATGTGCATGTGTATATGCATGCATGTGTGAGTCATGTGTGTGTGTCAGTAGGTTGTAACTAGATGGCTTGACCATGTTGTTTTGTTTATTTTATTATTGTTTGTTTTGGGGGTGGGGCGGGGGTTACTTGTTTTTCTAAACAACCCTCTAAAACAAACCTCCAGTCTCATTATCACTTGACATGTGTGTACAACCCACAAAAACAAACCTCCAGACTCATTATGACTTGACATTTGTGTACAACCCTCCAGGTGGCGACAGAAATCATTCGTCTGATGGATGAGAAAACATTGGAACAACAGACGGACGAGTCAGGCGACCTGTTCATGTGGCTGAAACACCAGGCCCAGCAAGGGGTCTCCTCTGCACAGGTAAGTAGGTGGGGGTGGGTCTTCGTTCTCTTCTTCTCTTCTTCTTCTTTTCGAGTTGGCTGTCTATATGGTCAGGCAACATCTGACAATGGATGTCCTGTTTGTTTGTTTTGTTTGTTTTGTTTTGTTTTGTTTCTTTGTTTTGTTTGTTTCTTTGTTTTGTTTGTTTCTTTGTTTCTTTCTTTCTTTCTTTACTAGTTTCTGCCAGTTGCCGTAGAATTTGATGGTTAAAGGTTTCGTAGTTGGCTTTGTCTTCTGACAAAGAGGTGTGGGCACAGGCAACATAGCTGCAATACATGTT
>JAPXFY010000034.1:8954961-8959961 GCA_030674185.1 Monoplex corrugatus
CCGTTTGAAGGTTGAGAAACACTTAGTTTTTCTGAGAGACAGTGGTAGAGAGTTCCATACATTTGGGCCAAAGACAGAGAAAGATTTTTTACCAAAGGTGTCTAGAGAGAAGCGAGGAACAGTCAACAGTGAGGTGTCAGAAGAGCGGAGCGTTCGAGAAGGTTTGTAACCCTGCAGGAGGTTGGCAAGATAGGATGGCATGTTCTCGTGATAGATACACTGAAAGCAGAGACAGGCAACTTTATATTGAATCCTAGCCTTTACCGGGAGCCAATGAAGTGTTCTAAGCAGAGATTACTAGTAGTACTAGTATTGTTATTTTTATTATTATTATTGTTATTATTATTGTTATTATTTTCGTTATTATCATTACTATTACTATTATCATTAGTATTATTGTTATTATTATTATTATTGTTATTATTGCTGTGAAATATATGATCTGTAATCATCATTACTGTTATAGACAGAAGTAAAAGTCAAGATCTAGTAGCTTGACATGCCTACGGTAGTCAGTCCAGGACTGGCATCCACACAGCAATGCAGTCAGGACTACTGCTCTGTATACTGCGCACTTCGTCTCCAGTTTTCAAGCCCCTTTCGTTCTATACTCACTTGTGGAGTCTGCCATAGGAAGCACTTGCCTTAGCGATGCGATTGGATACCTCCTTATCGAGACTGTTGGAAGAGGTTAATTGATTTGATTTGGTTCAGTTTTTACGTCGACGCCCACCTCAGGTGATATGGCCGACGGGAATAACCATCCCGGGAAGCAGGGGAAGTGGGACCTACCTAGTCCTATACCGACACCACTAAAACAACAATGACGTTAAGATGGGACGGTGAGAAGGCCAGTTTTAATATAGCGCATCCGGGGATTCGAACCCACAACCATTAGCATGTGAATCCGACGCTCAAACCAACTGAGCTACTGGGGCCCGCTGTTGGAAGAGGAGAGACTGCTATCAAGATAGGTGAAGGAGTCAAGGAGTTATATGGGAGATAACTACAATCCAAACAGGTCCTGTATGGAGAGCTGAAGCAAAAACACCTTAACTGGCAAAGATTCTACATGTAAAGTTATACGAGGATACTCTGGAAGTGAACCTCATCAGTTGTGGTATCAACACCACCAAATTGGGGGACGGAACATGCTGGCCAAAGCAGGGCAACCAGGGCACAATTATTATGAACAGTACAGAACAGTCCGCTATTCAACAAGCGGAATCGACAGAAGCAGAATCAAAAGCCACAGAACGTGTGTGTGTGTGTGTGTGTTGTGTGTGTGTGTGTGTGTGTGTGTGTGTGTGGTGAGTGTCTATAGAAGAACATATGCTCCCAGGACTGATCTTTTGTTGCACATGAAGATCTACACGACAAGCTCAAGACCATTATGTATCGGGTGGCTCTTGTATATGCGCAATTCCATAGTATAGGTACTCCCAAGATGGCGTATAATTCTTATTATGTCTGTCTACTTGTTGGTGGGACCGACAAGAGAGTCCATCACTGTCAGTTTTAACAAATAATCCCCACATAAAATGTCGTGGTAAAAAAAAGTCATGAATCAAAATCACAGTATGAGTATATTGTTTAATATCTCGATTAATTTTACCTTTGGTTTTTTTTTTGATTGATCAAATTTTATGTTATTTTTATGCCAATTAGGACGTTGCATTGCGTTACTACGAATGGGCAGCAATCAGAGGTCACCTAATAGCTGGGCTCTTGTATGCGCAGTTCCATAGTAAAGGTACTCCCAAGACGGCGCGCAATTCTTACATTGCTATGGAGTAAGTTGTGTGTGTGTGTGTTTTTGTATCATTGTGTGTGTGTGTGTGTCTGTGAATGTGTGTGTGTGTGTGTGTGTGTGTGTGTGTGTGTGTGTGTGTGTGTGTGTGTGTGTGTGTGTGTCGATACCCTCCATTTCCAGTGTAAATGTTCTTCCAGGATTGCATAAATTCTTGCTATGAAATTTTCACGGTAATCTTTCACAAGTGTGGGAAATTATTACCAAATATTTTCGAGTGCGCTTTGACTTTTTTGTGTTATAAAAGTGTGTGCGATCAGGAATTTGACATGAAGGTAAAGATCTTACTTTTAAATCTAACTGCATGAGTTCGAATCTACCCAGCAAAACAACTTTGTGCATATGGCTTCTAGTACACCTAGAATTACACTTTTACCTCTAAGGAAATCTGAACTGATTTGTAGCAGTTGTAGGTAATATAGGCTAGATTTTATGAATGATTTTGTGTCTTAATTACGCTTACGTATTTGTATTCTGGTTTGTTTTTTATTTTAATTCCCCCTGGTGATAAATTGGGCCAAATGGCAGGCGCCAATAGCATGTTCTTAGATTTTTATTGTTACATGAATGTAGTGATATGTGTACTTAATTTTCTTTTCCAGGTTTTGTTTTTCCCAGGGTCATTGATGTGTTAAGATTTTTGTGGTTAGTTTGGGATAGTTACGGCTGTAAACAGCAGGCTGGGCTTTAAACACTACTACTTCTACTACTACTATTACTGCTGCTGCTGCTGCTGTTACTACTACTACTATTACTACTACTACTGCTGCTGCTGCTGCTACTATTACTACTACTACTACTACTACTACCAATGATAATAATGATAGTAATAACAATAATGATGATGATAATAACAACAATAATAATAATGATGATGATGATGATGATGATGATGATGATGATGATGATAATGATAATAATAATAATGATGATGATAGTAATAGTAATACGAGTAATAATAACAATATCATCATTATTGTTATTATTGTTATCGTCATTATTAACATTATTATTATAGTAGTAGTAGTAGTAATTATCGTTATCATTATTATCACTATTATCATTATTGTTGTTATTATTATTATTATTATTATTATTAAATTGTTATTAATATTATTATTATTATCATTATTATTATTATCATTATCATTAATAGTATTATTATCATTATTATTCCCCAACTGTGAATGGATACCTGAACCTGTTTAGGGCTGGAAAAGCTAGCTAGAGCAATGATGGAGAGAAGAATTCTAGACTAAGATACTTGACCCAAGAAAAAAGTTGAGGTCTCTACCACATCATACCCCTAAGGCCTTATGAGTATGAAACAACATATATGTACCATTGATACCTTTAAATTAGTGTGTATTTATAGAAGACTGTTTTTGCGCTTATTTATTCATGTATGTATGTAATCCAAAACAAGTGTGACTGCCCGTGTTCAAGTAAACAGGAACCAGAAAAAAAACACGAAAAAAAAGAAACAGAACTGGACAGAGCAGCAGGGAAGTTCAGGCTTTCTCTCCTAATTTTTGTATCTGGTGTTTGTTTGTTTGTGATCTTACGCTTGACAAAGGCCAGTTGGCCGAAAATTTGCGCCTGTCTGGTCTTGTATTAAATACGTGTTCTTATTCCTTTTTCGTGTTTTTTCTGGTTCCATTTATGTATGTGTTTATTTATTTGTCCATGTACGTATTTGATCTGAATGGCAGATGGGCACGTTATATAGCTGAACAGAACTCTGCCATTGGAAAGGCGTTGAGAAGGGGAGTGCACGCCTACCGAGATGGCAATATGTGAGTGGGATTTGAATATTTTTGAATATGTTAATTCTGCATGTTACAATTTTTTGCGGTAACTTTTGAGAGATACGGTATTCAAGTAGATAATTTTGTTTTACTTTATTTTATTTCATTTTATTTTATTTTATTTTATCTTAATTTATTTCATTTCATTTGATTTCATTTCATTTATTATATTTTTCAATTATTCAATTTTATTTTATTTTTATTTTATTTTATTTTATTTTATTTTATTTTATTTCATCTATTTGTTTTGTTTGTTGGTTTGAATACTGTTACTTGTTTATTCTCTACTACTAGTTTGTGAAGTGCAATGGACATGCTTTGACAAGGAGAACTTGCTCTGTACTAATGGATTTATTTTTTTCTCATTATTATACTTGTTATTACCATGATTCATTATTATTTCCATATATTATTATTATACTTGTTATCAGTATGCTCATTATTACAATTATTATTATTACTATTATCATTATGATTGTCATCATCATCATCGTCATCATCATCATCGCTATTATATCATCATTATTTTTATTGCCATTGTTTTGTTGTTGTTGTTATTGTTACTATTACTACTACTACTACTATTACTACTGTTCTTCTTAATCTTATTGTTATAATCGTTCTTCTACTACTACTACTACTACTACTACTACTACTATTGTTACTATTATTAACATTGTTGTTATTATTATTATTATCATTATTCTTATTATTATTATCATTATTATATTATTATCATTATTATCATTATCATTATTATTATTGTTGTTGTCGTCATCATCATCATCAATGTCATCATCAACATCATCATCATCACTATTATTATTGTTATTGTTATTATCATTAATATCATTTTTATTATTATTATTGTTGTTATTATTATTATTGTTATTATTATGGTTATCATCATTATTATCAATATCATCATCATTATTGTCATAATCATTATTATTATTGTTATTGTTGTTATTATTATTATTATTATTATCATTATTATTGTGTGTACAGTCCCCTGGCAGCGTATCACTACCTGCTATCATCGGACGCAGGGGTGGAGGTGGCCAGCTTCAACATGGCGTGGTTGTGTGAGGAGAGAAAGGTCAGTACACTGTGTCTGAGTTCCATCCCCTTGTTTCCTACTGTATGGAAGAAAATTGGGACACCTCACAGAATGCCCCCCGCCCCCCCGCTCCCCTTGTTGTTTTGTTAATGTTGTTATTGCCCTGCTCTTCACAATTTTCAACTGCCGTGGGATCTTTAGCATGAGCAGCCAGTAAACACACGGATCCGATCGTTTTTCGTCCCCGAAGGACTAGACGTTCAATTCGATTTTCCGGTTAAACTGAGGAGAAAATGGAGGCCTGTACGGGGAGCGAACCCTG
>JAPXFY010000034.1:8964961-8967461 GCA_030674185.1 Monoplex corrugatus
GCTCTGAAAAGCTATAATCCAATTAATGACAGATTTCTCACTGTCAAAATAAATACCAAATATGCTGTTTTGAACATAGTTCAAGCTTATGCTCCAACATCCACTAGCTCAGAAGAAGAAATAGAAAATTTTTACAATGACCTCCAAACTATCAGAGACAAAATTCCCAAAAAGGAAATATGCATTGTGATGGGTGACTTCAACGCTAAAGTTGGAGAGGGGGCTGACACAGAATGTGGAATAGGACCATATGGTTTAGGAGAACGAAATGAGAGAGGTGACATGCTGGCTCTGTTTTGTCAGGCAAATGAGACGAACATCACAAATACTTTTTTCCAACAACCACTGCGCAGAAGATACACATGGATCTCTCCAGGAGACAGGTGTCGTAATCAGATTGATTATATTATCATTGACCGATCCTGGAAATCAACTGTCCTCAATGCAAAAACAAAGCCTGGAACAGACTGCGACACGGATCACATTCTTGTGACAACCAAATTAAGAATGAAAATATTGAAGAAGCCTAAAACCAAAACTACGCCAAAGTTCGACATATCAAAATTAGAAAACCCTGAGCTGGCGTTAGAATTCAGTATAGAAACAAGTAATCGTTTCTTAAAGTTACTTGAAGTATGGGATGAAAATGACTCATATCCTGATGAAATCTGGACAGACATAAAAAACACACTGACCAAAATCTCTGAAGAAAAACTAGGAAAAGAAGAAAAAAGGAAAAAAGCTAAGCCCTACATAAGTCAGGAAGTGATAGATCTGGCAGAAAAGAAAAGTCAAGCTCGAAAGCAGGGAGAGCGGGAAAAATACTCAGCACTGAAAAGGGAAATAAAAAGTAAAGTCAGAAGAGACAAAGCAAATTGGCTGGCACAAGAATGCAGTAAAATCAATGAACACAACGAAAACAGGAAGTCGAGGGAGCTCTTCAAACAAATAAAAAAAGTGAAAAAAACAAATTTCAAAGCAACAAACCAATGCATCAACAACAAGGATGGTCACACTCTGACTGAACCAGATGATGTCTTGGATAGGTGGAACGAATATGGCACATCACTTTTTGGCAAGCCTGACAGCCATGAAAATAATTTAGAGCCAAATTTGGAATTGATCCCTGGAGATACGGAACCTAAACCTCTGCTCAGCGAAGTTGAATCTGCCATTAAAGATCTAAAATGCAGAAAGTCTCCTGGTCTTGACAATATTCCTGGAGAGTTGTTGAAACACTCAGGTGATGGTGGACTCAAAGTAATGCATCACTTATGCTGCAAGATATGGAAGACTTGTCAGTGGCCTACAGACTGGAAGCTCCAGGAATTTGTCATGTTACATAAGAGTGGAAATGTCAAAGACTGCAACAATTATAGAACAATTGCACTGATCAGTCATGCCAGTAAAATACTGCTGATAATAATTTTAAACAGGTTAAAGCCAAAAGTAGAGGAAGAGCTATCCGACTGTCAGGCAGGCTATAGGAAAAACAGGGGAACAATAGATATGCTGTTTGTACTCCAGATATTGATAGAAAAGATTAGAAACACAGACCAAGAGATGTTCATCGTTTTCATTGACTACAGCAAAGCATTTGATAGCGTGATTCACCAAAGTCTTTTCCACTTCATGATCAAAATGGGTTTTCCAAGACATCTGGTTTCCCTCATAGCTTCATTATATAATGATCAAAAAGCAACAATCAGATGGAATAATCAAAACTGCAAATTTTTTAACATCACTAAAGGGGTAAGGCAAGGTTGCATCCTGTCTCCACATCTCTTCAGCATATACACTGAACATATCATGAGAGAAGCAGACATAGAAGACATGGGAGTAAATATTGGTGGTAGAAACCTGTCAAATTTACGCTACGCAGATGACACAGGATTACTGGCAGACAACATTACAGGCTCTAGGAGGATCCTGTACAGGGTAGACCGGGTTGGAAAGGCAGCTGGGCTGGACTTAAATTCAAAGAAGACAAAGGTTATGCATGTTGCAGGCAAATATAACACTAGACAGGACCAGATCATGCTAAACCAAGTCCCTCTAGAAAATGTCAAGGACTTTAGATATTTAGGTTCAGTCAAGACACACGATGGAACATGCTCAAAAGACATAAAGATGAGAATTGGAATGGCCAAGAACAGTATGGTTCAATTGAACAATATTTGGAAAGACCACAGCATAACAGCAGACCTTAAGATAAAACTCTTAAAATGTCTTGTCTGGCCAGTGATGTTATACGGCTGCGAGGCATGGACAATGAAGAAAGAGGATGAAAGACGAGTGGAAGCAGCAGAGCTGTGGTTTTACCGAAGACTGCTGAGGGTCAAATGGACGGATAGGCGCTCAAATGAAAGCATACTGAATGAGTTGGGTACTACACGCAAGCTTCTAGTACTCATACAACGGAGGAAACTGAAATATGTTGGACACGCAATCCGTAATGAGAGAACAGACTTGATGTCCACTGTCCTCCAAGGTAAAGTGG
>JAPXFY010000034.1:8972461-8974961 GCA_030674185.1 Monoplex corrugatus
GTAATATCTTTTTCCAGTCTCCATTAAACATTACTCCCCTTCAGTTTCATCAGCCAAGGAATATCTTTTTCCAGTTTCCATTAAACATTACTCCCCTTCAGTTTCATCAGCCATGTAATATCTTTTTCCAGTCTCCATTAAACATTACTCCCCTTCAGTTTCATCAGCCATGTAATATCTTTTTCCAATCTCCATTAAATATTATTCCCCTTCAGTTTCATCAGCCATGTAATATCTTTTTCCAATCTCCATTAAACATTACTCCCCTTCAGTTTCATCAGCCATGTAATATCTTTTTCCAGTCTCCATTAAACATTACTCCCCTTCAGTTTCATCAGCCAAGGAATATCTTTTTCCAGTCTCCATTAAACATTACTCCCCTTCAGTTTCATCAGCCATGTAATATCTTTTTCCAATCTCCGTTAAATATTACTCCCCTTCAGTTTCATCAGCCATGTAATATCTTTTTCCAATCTCCATTAAACATTACTCCCCTTCAGTTTCATCAGCCATGTAATATCTTTTTCCAATCTCCATTAAACATTACTCCCCTTCAGTTTCATCAGCCATGTAATATCTTTTTCCAATCTCCGTTAAATATTACTCCCCTTCAGTTTCATCAGCCACGCAATTTCTTTATCCAATTTCCATTAAACATTAGTCCCCTTCAGTTTCATCAGCCATGCAATATTTTTCTCCAGTGTCCATTAAACATTGGTCCCCCTTCAGTCTTATTACACAGCAATATCTTTTTCCAATATCCATTAAACATTAGTCACCTTCGGTCTCCTCAGCCAAGCAAAATATTTCTCTACTATCCATCAAACATTAGTCCCCGTCAGTTTCATTAAAAAGCACTATCTTTTTCCAATCTCCATTTTAATGGAAAAAAGGGTGGAGGATGAGATGGTTTCATATCAGCTCAAGAAGGGGGTGTGTGTGTGTGTGTGTGTGTGTATGTATGTGTGTGTGTGGAGGGGGGGGTGCGCGTGTGTTTGTGTGTGACAAAAATATGTCAGCAAAAATTTGTCAGATGTTTCTGGCTGGATCTTCAAAATTTGGGTAAAAATGTAAACCATTGAGCAGTCACAAATGCATAAGTTTGGAGGACACAATTCAAACTCAAGGTCGTGTATACTAAGAGAAGTACATAAAACCAGCATTTTTAGTAGGGTGCATTAGCAACACTTTCTAAGAAATTTCTGAAAATTTGTGAAATCTGTTTTCACTGTTACGACAGTTTATTATTGCCCTCACTTCACATCCCGATTTATTCCAGCCGAAGCTTCTTCAAGGTTACAGTGACATTGAAAAGAACGACATTTGTATTGTCTGTAATAATTTCTGTTTGAAAACAGAGGTAGAAATACAGCAATTGGATTTTCTGTGATCATTTTTGTTTGAAAAGAGATATAGCTTAAATGTCTTGATCATATTGTATCCCTGTTGTGTTGGCCATCCCTGATATGACTTTCATTCCATCCCTGATATGTCCTTCATTGTCGGTTGGTTTATAGAGTATGAACAGCGTGATTTGAATTGATCAGAAGCTACATTTTCTCAATGGAGATCACAGTGTATTTTGAGAGGAGGTAGTATCAGTGTACCCATCTTGAATCGTTGCAGTTATCATCCGCACCACTGTAATAAACATTATTGCTACTGATAAATGTTTTGTCATTTTGGTGAATGTTCTCTTATTGTTTTATCATTACTATTGGGTATTGTTTGATTATTGTTTGAGAATGTTCAGTTCAGTAGTAAAAGCTTTATCACTATCATCTGTGAATGTTTTATGATTATTATCAGAGAATATTCTGTCATATATTACTGCTGCTTAAGTATTATGTACGTTAGATATGTTATCATTTGCCTTTGGTAAATGTAATGGTATTGCTGCATTTTTTGTCATTATCAAATTTGACTTTTTATCATTTTGTGTTAAAAGTTTTATCAGTATGATCTGCTCCATAGGGGTGCCAGGGGTTCTTTTAATGTAAATAGTAACCCCATCTTCTGGAAAATTTGTGCTATAAATTTCCTCATTTCTATCACCTTCTTTGTTTCTGTCTTGCCTCTTTATGTTCTGTCATCTCGTTCTTTCACATGCTCTGCCTTGCTGGTCCATTCACTTGTATGTTTTCCATAAAGCTAATGAACTTTCTGCTCAGAATGATAATTGTGAATATATATGTATGTTTTCCACAACACCTATTAGGAATTATCTATATCTGTATCTATCTGTCTATACACATATATATATATATATATATATATATATATATATATATATATATATATATATTATATATATATATATATGTGTGTGTGTGTGTGTGTGTGTGTGTATATATATATATCATATGCATATACAGATATATATATATATATATACAAATATTATATATACATATATTTTTTTTTATTATATATATATATATATTATGTATATATATATATATATATATATATATATATTATATATATATATATATTATAT
>JAPXFY010000034.1:8977461-9007461 GCA_030674185.1 Monoplex corrugatus
TTACATAGAACCGATAATGTTATACGGTTGTGGGACGTGGACAGTCAACAAGCAAAGCCAGAAAAAGATTGAGGCAGCCGAGATGTGGTTTCTGAGAAGAACGTTGAGAGTTCCATGGACAGCAAAGAAAACAAACAAGACAGTCTTGATGGAGGCAGACACAAGAAGATCATTCATAAGGAAGATTAGGAAAACACAGGCAACATTTCTAGGCCATTTTATGAGGAAAGAGGAATTGGAGCATGTGGTAACAAGAGGAAAGCTGGAGGGGAAGAGAGCACCAGGTAGACCCAGAGAAAAATTATTGGACAGACTTGCAGAGTGGCTGAGGACAGAGAAGGTGGAAGATGTGCTTGCGGCAACACGGGATAGATACATATGGAGGACCATGATCGCCAACGCCATGTGGCAAGGCACTTGATGATGATGATGATATAGCTATAGTCAGGAACCAGAAAAAAAACACGAAAAAAGAATAAGAACGCGTATTTCATACAACCAGACGAGACAGGCGGAAATTTTCGGCCAACTGGCCTTTGTCAAGCATGAGATCACAAACACCAGATACAAAAATTTGGAGAAAAAGACTGGACGGAGCAGCAGGGAAGTTTCAGTCTTTTTCTTTTAATGTTTGTATCTGGTGTTTGTTTGTTTGTGATCTTACGCTTGACAAAGGCCAGTTGGCCGAAAATTTCCGCCTGTTTTGTCTGGTTGTATTAAATACGCGTTCTTATTCTTTTTTCGTAGTTTTTTTTTTCTGGTTCCTGTTTGCTTGAACGCGGGCAGTCACACTTGTTTTGAATTTCGTATGGCTATAGTCAGTTTATATTCCATACTCATTTTTTTCTGACTGGACAAAAAAATTTTAAAAAGTAGTTAGTGAGCACACTGATCATGTTATGTGATTCTCAAAGTAAATGTTTAAATGCGCTTGTACTTAAGGTAGTATCTCTGAAATCCAATTGGTCAGCATTTAGCACTTAATGCATGGCTTTTGTTTTGATGAATTGTACACATTTTTCATTCTATGCATTTGATGTTAAGTTTTAGCTTTTCGGCTGTTTTGCTTTGGTGATTTGCTTCAGTGGATATACATGTCCCATGAACGCGCTGATTGTTGTTGTTGTTGTTGTTATTTTATGTAGCTGACTCAAAAGCGTATGTATCTTTACTGTTTGTTTTCAAATTAAGTCCATGGGTGTAACTATTTGCATCTGACGCTGTTGTCCAGACGATTGTAACTCTTTGACTTATAAGTGAAATCTTTAAATTCAAGCTTAATCTTCAGGTTAATGTATAAATAACTGAACTCAAGATAAAGCGAAAATAAACATGCATTGAGTTTTTTTGTTTTGTTTTAGTTTGTTCTGTGGTTTATTTGTAAACAAACAGTTTGTGTGTGTTTTTTTTTTAACAATTTGTTTTGTGGTTCACGGTTAAGCAAAATGTGATGGGCATGAAACTATAAGCTGACACCACCATAATGATTGAAGCATTAATTAAAGTGGACAGCGAACAGGCCAGATTTTATGTTGCCAGTTTCACTTTCAGTTTCTCAAAACGACGTCTCCGCGCTCGGAACGAATTCCATATGCACTAACGTCACAGGTTACATGTGTATGGTGTGTGTATGTGTGTGTATGTGTGTGTGTGTGTGTGTGTGTGTGTGTGTGTGTGCGTATGTGTGTGTATACGTGTGTATGTGTGTATGTGTGCGTATGTGTGTGTATGTGTGTGAATGTATATGTGTATATATTATGTTTGTGTATGTGTGTGTGTGTTGTGTATGTGGTGTGTGTGTGTGTGTGTGTGGTTTCCTTTTTTTTTTTTCTTTTTTTTTTTTACCTTAGGGCGGGCTTTGTTCAGTCTCACGTAATCTGCCAGATAATTGCTGGCAGATTTAGTTTAAGTGCATATGGAATTAATTGTCAGAATACATAGATGTTTGCGAGCTATGTGAAACTGAAAACAGCTGATGTACTACTTCCACTGGAAAAAAAACTATTACCTGAACGTAAACAGCATGCTCTTTATATCCAGTCAACACAATGAAGTGGCCAACCCAATGGAAAACTGCAAGGGAGTTTGTGGGTTCAATGCGTCATCAACCAGGAAAATATATCCGAGATTTTTCAGTTCTGTCTCCTACACCAGGGTTGAGTGTGCTATAGGCTCATTGGGGAGACTTGAATCATAACAGGATATCTCATCCATTTTACAGATACATCATTGAGGGTATTGTTCACATTTCCTGACCAACTCAGCAGGTGTCTGTATTTCTTGGGCCTGGTTAGTACCAGGATATGTTATGAAAGTTAGCATAGAGTACAGACCTTCACGCAGTGTCAGTTAAAACATGTACCTGCATAGCATCATCACCATCATCCGTATTTATCCCTTGTTGCTGCAAGTACATCTTCCACCCTCTTTATCCTCAGCCACCCTGCAAGTCCGTCCAATATTTTCTCCCTGGGTCTACCTGGTGCTCTCTTTCCCTCCAGCTTTCCTGTTGTGACCAGGTGCTCTGATTCCCCTTTCCTCGTAAACTGGCCTATAAATGTTGCCTGTCTTTTCCTAATCTTCCTTATCAATGATCTTCTTGTGTCTGCCTCCACGCTCATTGAAGGCTGAATATTCCTAAGGAGTACTAGACTGAAGTTAAAGACATTTTCCATGGTTGCTATGCCAGATTCTGCACAGTGTATTTCATGTTGCAACATAGCCGTCATTTTTCCATTCCTAGATTACTACATATGAATGACTGCTGCCTCAACAATACTCAGTCAAGGCTGAATATTCCAAAGGAGTACTAGAATGAAGTTAAAAACATTCCATGGCTGCTATGCCAGATTCTACACAGTGTATTTTATATATGGACATAGCCTTCACTTTTCCATTCCAAGTAAAACAAACAAATGCAGGACAAAAGAGAAAAGCATAACTGTAATCATGCCATAAGAATAATTCTGAATTCATGCAAAATATCCATGTAGAACTTTACAATTATCCATACATCTACGTCAAGCATAATCAGCTGTAATGATAAATGGAAACAACAACAACACAGCAGTTAGATCAACAAAAGCAGGCAGGTTTGAGCAGTTCATTTTAACCCTTTGACTCCCGCACCCTGCTCACCAACTGCAAAAACTTAACCCTTTGACTCCTTCACCCTATCCACCAGCGGTTGCAATGCCTAGTCACACAGCAGTTTGGCCAACAACAAACTATTGAGTGGCCAGATAAGAGCAACGATGGGGTGGCTACATCCATTCGATATACACAGCTGGACAAACATTCTGTGTAACAGTGGATGTTTACGTAAACGACAACTACTTGTGCTGCATTCCAAACACCCCCTCCCTCACTCTCACCAAATATCAATCGAGGCCTGCTGTCCACATCTGCTCACCACCACCCCCACCCCCCCTACTTCCCTCACCACCCCCACTTCCCATACTTTCTTCCCTCATAGTCTGTGCTTTCTGCTCCTTCACTCTCACGTTTTGCAGGCTTAATGTACACGACGATGCAATTAATTATGTACATTTGCCTAATTGGACGTTAATACAAAGCGTGGATTTCATTTTAGTCCTCTTCTCCCACTGGACGAGGCAGCAGGGAAGTTTCAGTCTTTTTCTCCTGATTTTTGTATTTGGTGTTCGTTTGTTTGTGATCTTACTTTAGTTTGTGATCTTACTTTCACGTTTGACAAAGGCCAGTTGGCCGAAAATGTGCGCCTGTCTTGTCTGGTTGTATTAAATACGCGCTCTGACTCTATTTTCGTGTTTTTCTGGTTCCTGTGTGCTTGAACGCGGGCAGTCGCACTTGTTTTGGATTTCGTAGTGTTTTTTTTTCCTTCTGTATACGCATATGTACTGTACCCAAACGGACAAAGCTCTAGAAACTTGCAAATGTTGAGTTCTTTGTTGAAAGAAGTAGGTTATACAGTTTAGTAACATTCAGTCATTTAGAGAGTCAGAAGATGAGAATATGATGTGATGTTCGCTGGGGGTGTCCCCATCAGGGCAGGGATATCTGGTCTTGATGTAAGTATGGATTTCTTTTCTTAGTTTATCTTGTTAGTAGTAGGACTTAGACTATTCAAAATGCGCGTTTATAATGCTAAATCTTCACCATTCATCATCATCATCATCATCATCATCATCATCAACAAGTGCCCTGCTGCATGGCGTCGGTGATCATGATCCTCCATATGTATCTATCCCTTGTCGCCACAAGCACGTCTTCCACCTTCTCTGTCCTCAGCCACCTTGCAAGTCCGTCCAATATTTTCTCCCTGGATCTACCTGGTGCTCTCTTTCCCTCCAGCTTTCCTGTTGTGACCAGATGCTCTGATTCTCCTTTCCTCATAAAATGGCCTTGAAATGTTGCCTGTCTTTTCCTAATCTTCCTTATCAATGATCTTCTTGTGTCTGTCTCCATCAAGACTGTCTCGTTTGTTTTCTTTGCTGTCCATGGAACTCTCAACATTCTTCTTAGAAACCACATCTCGGCTGCCTCGATCTTGAGACAAGATACAGCATGAAAACCAGGAGAGGTGACAGAGATGATCAGTCACAGATGACTCTGGCGAAGAGTGAAGTGGAGAGCGAAAGACCTTGGGGTGCTTATTTCTTTGACTCCCGCACCCTATCCACCCTGTCCACCAAGCGCAAAAAAATTAACCCTTTGACTCCCTCTCCCTCTCCATCAGCTTCCTGCAGGATAGGGTGAGGGAATCAAAGGGTTACGTTAGCATGGTTGACAATACAGGATGCTGGCAGACAGCGTGAGGGAGTCAAAGGGTTACGTTAGCATGGTTGACAATACAGGATGCTGGCGGACAGGGTGCGGGAGTCAAAGGGTTACGTTAGCATGGTTGACAATACAGGATGCTGGCAGACAGCGTGAGGGAGTCAAAGGGTTACGTTAGCATGGTTGACAATACAGGATGCTGGCAGACAGCGTGAGGGAGTCAAAGGTACGTTAGCATGGTTGACAATACAGGATGCTGGCAGACAGCGTGAGGGAGTCAAAGGTACGTTAGCATGGTTGACAATACAGGATGCTGGCAGACAGCGTGAGGGAGTCAAAGGGTTACGTTAGCATGGTTGACAATACAGGATGCTGGCAGACAGCGTGAGGGAGTCAAAGGGTTACGTTAGCATGGTTGACAATACAGGATGCTGGCAGACAGCGTGAGGGAGTCAAAGGTACGTTAGCATGGTTGACAATACAGGATGCTGGCAGACAGCGTGAGGGAGTCAAAGGGTTACGTTAGCATGGTTGACAATACAGGATGCTGGCAGACAGCGTGAGGGAGTCAAAGGGTTACGTTAGCATGATTGACAATACAGGATGCTGGCAGACAGCGTGAGGGAGTCAAAGGGTTACGTTAGCATGGTTGACAATACAGGATGCTGGCGGACAGGGTGCGGGAGTCAAAGGGTTACGTTAGCATGGTTGACAATACAGGATGCTGGCAGACAGCGTGAGGGAGTCAAAGGTACGTTAGCATGGTTGACAATACAGGATGCTGGCAGACAGGGTGCGGGAGCCAAAGGGTTACATACTGTGGTTCATGGAACATGGTGCGCAGCCAACAGCCAAGGAGACGACAGGACTGTTGGACTCATCCTGTTTTTTGTTTGTTTGTTTGTTTGTTTTTACCAACTGTCAGAACAGACCATTGTTCAGCTCTACAAGGTCCTTGTTTGTTCGCTGCTAGATTATGGTCATTGTATATAGTAGCCACCCCCACCCCCACCCCCAACAAAAAAGTGCAGTGGTGGTGATCATTAATTTAAAGTATATTTACTGAAGTGATTTTAGACAAAAGAAAAAAACAAAACAAAACAAACAAACAAACAAAACAAACAAAGAAACAAAACACACACACAAACAAAACAAAACAAAAAACCACAAACAACAAAAAGTGGGGAGGAGGTCGCGAGGGTGTAGGTGAGATTGAGGCGTACAAATGCCTCCATAGGTTTCACAGAGTCCAGTTGCCAAAGTCCCGAAGTTGCCTGAGGAAGAGATCTACGAGGAAGCACCTTGAAGGCCATTTTATGAGGAAAGGGGGATTGGAACACCTGGTCACAACGGGAAAGCTGGAGGGAAAGAGAGCACCGGGTAGACCCAGGGATAAGATGCTAGACGGACTTGCAGAGCGGCTGGGGACAAGGAGGGTGGCAGAGATGCTTGAGGCAACAAGAGATAGAGACAGATGGAAGTCCATAATCGCCAACGCCACGCGGCAAGGCACCTGATGATGATGATGATGATGATGATGATGATGATGTTCAGAGTGAGGGGCAATGTTTTGCACACAATGGATCATTTTGCTTTAGAGCAGCCTGCCCAACAGTATAGTAACTGTACCCTCTGTCAACGCTTTCAAGAGCCGGCTTGACTACCACAGGATGGGTCTGCTCATCCTCTATTCACCAGCTTGTCAAGAATAGGTATGTTGTTATTGTTGTTTAAAACCCAGCCAACTGTGTAGAGCCATATCAGTGTTATAATTGTTTCAAAACATACAAAACTTCAACAGGAAAAAAAGAAAGAAAGAAAGAAAATTCAGTACACATATCAATGCATTCACACACATAATCTAAGGAGATGCCCCTGGCGTTGACCATTCCGTCCAATTTATTGCACGGGGAATTAAAAAAAACAACACATCTGAACACAAAATTTTTAATGTATGCATACCTAAGGACACCAAAACATATAAAAACGGGCCCTAATTACCTAAAATTGCTTCCGCATATCTCACCTCCCTGGTGCCTAAAATGCATTCAATACATGTATTCAATTATTAATCCTAAGAAAACGTACATAAGACTTTATCTAACACATACAGGTGCATGGACCAGCAAGGCTGAAAGTGATAGGAAGAAATGACAGAGAGCAGAGGAACAAGGCGAAAGGCTTCAAAGAGAGTGACAGAAAAGAGGAAATTTCTAGCACAGAATTTCCAGAAGCTGGGAATGCTATTTATACTGAAAGAGCCCCCGGCATCCCACCGAGGGAAGAATAGGCAGACATAGATTTGATTACTCGATTTTTATTTCACATGCCTGCCATGCATTTTGATGAAGTCAGTAGCTTTTCAGCAAAATGGAGAACAGGCCCTCCAAAAGGCCTTAAACGTCATACAAGTCACATCGTATTAAACACACACGCGCGCGCACACACACACGCTGAATATCACTTCAATATATCCTTGAATCTCCCTGATTGAACTTGTCACATGTCACTGTGACGTTGTGTGTGTGTGTGTGTGTGTGTGTGTGTGTGTGTGTGTGTGTGTGTGTGTGTGTGCGTGGGTGCGTGTGTGTGCGTGCGCGCGTGCGTGTGTGTGCGTGCGTGCGTGTGTGTGTGTTTCAGCGCTTAGATTTGATTTTATCAAGATTTTGCGCTATATAAATATTGTAATTATTATATTATTATTATGATTCTGAAATTTTAACTGATAAAGACTGATCTGAAGTTACTTCGTTAAAATGAGTTTCAGAATAGTTTTCTTGTGTAAATATTTTTGGTAAAAAAGAACGTAGCATTTTGCAGTAAAATAAACAGTGAAACAGTGTGAATTGTTCTCCGCAAATACACTTGATATTTTTACAATATTTTGTTTTCAACGCGTTTTGCTGAATACGAAAATGAACAGCAACAATCGATCTCGAATGATATATGGAAGAATACTGCAATGTTTTACATACATTTTGAAATGAAAGTTTTATCATTTGTTGTGTCACAAACTTTTCATTGAAACGTTCATGAAATCGAATCCATGATTCTAGCAAGTTGCAAGCTTCTTTTACGGAAGTTTTAATACGTAATTCTATAGTATTATCAGTGTTGTGTGCACCTTGTTTAGCTGCTCTGTCTACTACTTCGTTACCATGAAGACCAACGTGAGAAGGCACCCAGCATAAACTGATATCTATACCTTTTGTCCTTAAACGATGTATAAGATGATTTGCCTCAGTAATTAAGTCAGGTCTTGTGTCTGTATTAAAAGACTGTAAGGCATATAATACAGATTTTGAATCAACAAAAACTACTTTGAAAAATACAGGTTTAAGGTTTACTAAATAATGCAACGCTTGTATAATAGCGACTAATTCCGCTGTAAATATAGATATATTTGGCCCAATGAAAAATGACTTTTGTATTTTAAATTTTGGAACGTAAAACGCTGCTCCAGCAGATTTATTTTCTAAGACTGACCCATCGGTAAAAATATGAAGGTGGGTACGGTATTTTTCATCGACGTGTTCTCTTGCTGTGCATATCGAAATGTTAATGTTTTCATATTTCTTAGCATCTGTATAATCAATATCAAAAGTGGCTTTAAGCATTTCCCATGTAGGGATAGGCGTTGTGGATGGTGTCTCAGCTATTTCATCCAAATTTATGTTGGACTGTTTGACCGTCCATGCCTACTGAAATCACTCAATGTCACTCTCAACATTCACTTTTAGGCTATTCCTAAAGAGTTTGGTTTGAACAAGGGAGATCACTATTGATGAATCTTCATTGCTGACGACGAAAATCCGGGAAGAAAATCATTAAAAACACAAAAACAGATCTGAAATGAATGTGCCTGGTGAAAGTCACCGTAAACTATAAACTGTCAGTGATTTCAGGTAATGCAAACTTTTTTAGCTTTTGCGTATTTTGGGTGTTCTTTCTTGTTTTATGTATATGCCGTCTGCTTTTTTGCACTGTTGACTTCACTTAGGCCTATTCACCAACTTGACCTAAGTTCTGAAAACGGAACAATAAGCGAATAGCTGAAGAGTGTCCAGTCACTGAGTCAGAGCGTGACTGAAGTTTATTCTTTTAATCCAGCCCCACGTAGAATCTTTCAGAGAGTAAAGTTTGGACATGACAAAGAAACAAGACGAAAGGCTTCAAAGAGAACTGGCTCAAGTTCGCTCGACGATATCACTTTTGAAAATTACAGCGTTGCAGCCTAGGCCTATGCCCTATTGATTGAGAAAATTTCAGGTAGATCAAAATGACGACAAGATATAAGACTAGTGTTTTAGTATACTTGTACGTGTTTTTTTTTTCTGTTTGACTTAGTTATTTGAAGACTTGATTCTTATTTGAGTCAGGAGAGATCGAAATCCTGGAAAAGTGGGCGTTTCTTGATTAGGTCTAGATATCTGGTTGTCATAAGTGAAAACTTTACCCGTGACCATTCATTCCATAGGTGATCTTTTTCCCCCTACCATTTTGTATACGTGAATATGCACACTATTACACACATATTCAAATTTCCTCCCTCACATCACACCCACATACATCCCCCCCCCCCACCCCTTATATTACATACACACATGTACAGGCTTGAACATATGCATGCACTTAATTCCATGTATATGTACATACACAGGGATGACATACACTCACGAAGTTTTTACACATGCATCATGATGTATGTATTTGATATATATCATAAAATACATATTCATGCATACGTATTCTTCATTTAAGTTCAAACCAGATGTCAGTATGTGAGCACAGTCACACATGCACACACACCACACATACAACACACACACACACACACACACACACACACACACACACACACACACACACACACACACACACACACTTAAACACTCACTCATTGCATGTATAATTATATATATTGTACCGCATTCACACTCACATGTGTGCACATGCTTAAACGCACACCTTCTTGTAAACATACGCACTCACACAGACACACAGACACACACACACACACACACACACACACACACACACACACGCTCACACACACATACAATATATCCAGATAGACATGTTGCCATATGTTGTAGTAGTAGTAGTAGTAGTCATGATATAACACCATATATGTATGCCTTTTCACAAATGAGACTAAAAAAAATGTGAAAAAGATAATCATGGCAAGAACAAATCGAGAAAGACAGAGAAAGCAGAGAGGCACACACACACACACACACACACACACACACACACACACACACACACACACACATACACACACATACATACACACAACACACACACACACACACACACACACACACACACACACACACACACACACACACACACACTGACTTGCATTTGCAGAACTATACTTATACAGGCACATATGTTGTACATGTATACATATTCACACAAACAGTGTGTGTACTTAATGCACGCATTGAAATACACTAACACTTTTATTCTTTCACAAATAGATCTATAATATCTCTGTCTCTGTCTCTCTGTCTCTTGTCTCTTATCTCTCTCTCTCTCTGTCTGTCTCTCTCTCTCTCTCTCTCTCTCTCTTGCTCTGTGTATGTGTGTGTGTGTGTGTGTGTGTATGTGTGGTGTGTGTGTGTGTGTGTGTGTGTGTGTGTGTGTGTGTGTGTGTGTGTGTGTGTGTGTGTGTGTGTGTGTGTGCACGCCTGTCTGGTTTCTCTGTCTTTCTCTGTGTGTTCTTGCCATGAATAATCTTTTTCACATTTTTTTAAGTTTCATTTGTAAAAAGGCATACATATAATATCATTATATGGCAACATGTCTGTCTGGATACATTATATTTGTAGCCCAACAAGGAAGCCTGTTTCTAATTCTTTGCTTGAATTTGTATTTATAAGAAAATAATTCATATAGCCATTTCTGATTTCATGATTGATTACCCCTCTCCTCTCCAGTATTTGTGTTTTTGTTGAATTATGCCTGCTTTTCTTTCTTCTTTTCCTTTGTTAGAATTTTTATCATTCTTTTAAATATTATGTTCATTCTCTGTAGTTTTAATTCATGCATTTTGTTTTTCTCTTTTATGCTTTGTAAAACAGCAGTGCTCGCTCAGTTGGTGAAAATATTATGTTGTTATCACTGGACTCAGGGTCTTATGTCTTTTAGTTTAATCTCAGCCTGCAATGTAAAAAATGGTCTGTTAAAAAAAAAATGAGACAGATTATGTCAATTCCTTTGCACTATTTTTGAGGGGGTTCATAATGTTGAATTAATTTGAAAAAAGCTTGTAAGTATTGGATGATGATGACTGAAAAAAAAAGGTTTAAAAATAAAATATTGTGCTTAGTCTATGTAGTCTGCAACAGGACAAAAAAGAATGGATGTATTTATGTGCTTTTACAAGGATAAAATAAGATTTTAAATGGAATAAAAAAAAAAACACACACAAAAAAACCTGGTCTGTTCATTGCCCATCTTAACTCTTTGACTCCCGCACCCTGTTTACCAGGACCCTGCAAAGCCAACCATGCTAACAAAGCAAAAACTTAACCCTTTGATTCCTTCACACTATCCACCAGCTTCCTACTGGAACCCTTCGATTCCCTCACACTGTACACCAGCTTCCTGCAGGAACCCTTTGATTCCCTTACACTATCCACCAGCTTCCTGCAGGAACCCTTTGATTCCCTCACACTGTTCACCAGCTTCCTGCAGGAACTCTTTGATTCTTTCACACTATCCATCAGCTTCCTGCAGGAACCCTTTGATTCCCTTACACTATCCACCAGCTTCCTGCAGGAACCCTTTGATTCCCTCACACTATACACCAGCTTCCTGCAGGAACTTTTTGATTCCCAGTTCATTTTTTGCAGTGGTCAGATAGGGTGCGGGAGTGAAAGGGTTAATACTTTGATCATTTTTGTGATATTCTATGTTTGATAATGTTTTCTTCCCCATTTCAAAGATCTTGCCAATGCGTAGGATTTTGTGCAGGCTCAAGGAGTCTGCCAGATGATTTGTGACAGATGTGTGTGGAACATGTATTGAGAGCATGATGAATCCCTCTTGAACCAACTCCAGACTCCAAAGACTAGCTGTAAGACAGATCTAGTGGGATGTATTGTTGCTATCCTTTCAAGAATATTGAAGTGGTTTCAAGTTTCTCTCTGTGTGTCTGTCTGACTCTGTGACTGTCTTCTTAACCCTTTGACTCCTGCACCCTGTCCACCAGCATCCTGCATTGTCAACCATGCTAGCAAAACAAAAACTTAACCCTTTGATGCCCTCACCCTATCTGCCAGCATCCTGCAGGAAGCTGATGGATAGAGCAAGGGAGTCGAAGGGTTAAGTTTTTGCAATTGTTGGATATGGTGTGGGTGTCAAAGGGTTAACCAGACAGAAATTTTACACTCCAAAAAATAAAACCACAATAAACAAAAACAAACTAAAAAGCAAAACATTTGGAAAATATGCAGAAGTAGTGGTTACTGATAGCAGCTTTTCACATGAAAAATGACACTACTGTGACATAAATGATCAATATCCTTTGCTTTGTTGTAAGTAATTGATTGTGGAGCCACAGTCTCAAGATGTTTATAACACATGATTTCTAATTAACCAAAAAAAAAAAAAAAAAAAACCCCGCTGTTTTTGCACTTTTACTAGATTTAGTATAAATGATCAAATTCGTGTTTTTGTTGTTGAATTACTGACATGATTGTAATGATGAAGCAGAAACTAGCGAAGTAGTTTGTATTGCATTGTGTAGAGTATGAGTTCAGTTTGTAATTGTATGAGAACACTTTTGAACCAATTAACCGAGCAATAGTTCCATTTAGTAAAAACACTGAAACAAAAAAGAATTAATATTTGTGGCTTTGGCTCTCATCCTGGTAAAATGTTATTGAAAAGAGGCGTGCAAAGTGGAGTGAGAGACAGCTGTGACATAAAAGGATGCAGGCAGTGGGGAGATATTGTATTTATAATCAATTCTGCCAACAGATGGTTCTTACTGATAAGTGAGGCACATGAGCTGGTACAGATCTATGGAATGGTGGTCTACAATGTCAGCCGTTTGGTAGGGTTTTGTGTGTGTGTGTGTGTGTGTGTGTGTGTGTGAGAGAGAGAGAGAGAGAGAGAGAGTGTGTGTGTATGTGTGTGTGAGTGTGTGTGTGTGTGTGTGTGTGTGTGTGTGTGTGTGTGTGTGTGTGTGTGTGTGTGTGTGTGTGTGTACTTTACTGTCTTTTCCTAAGGTCAGATTTTTGATGAATTGGATCATGGTTTTATCACTGAATAATTAATTTGAACAAGAATCTGTTGTCCTCACCTTCGTTTAAAGTTGGCTCAACAATGATATCATTACACTTACAGTTAGAACATCTGTCAGTTGTGTCAACTGTTAAGATCAGTGCAGTACATTTCTTTTGTCATATTCATTTTCTCATCTCACCTGCTCTCACTCCTTTATTATGAATAGTGTGAATAGTTAATGTTTGAAAGAATTGAAAAACTCCTGTTCAGCTTGTTTAATTTGTTACATATGTGTGTATGCTTGTAATAATTGTCAAGCAGACTCCTGTCCTATACTATTATTAGCATTTGTGTTATTGGTATAGATGAACAGTTGTGCAAAGAATAAGACATTTCATACTCTTTATTTGATAAACTGATCATTGCCTAAATTGAAAAAAGGTGGCGAGCAAAATGTTAAAATTTGCTATGTATAATTACTATGATTGTATGAAATATAAGATCTGATAGAAAGTGTCTTTATCACAATATTCAGAAGTCGGCTAATAATATGTATCATGTGTTTATATGTGTGTGCTGTCTCTATGTATGTGTGTGTATATGATAGAAAATAAACACACTTATTTGTATATATATCTGTATCGTCATATTCAATGATATGCATATGTGTGTATTCTACAGAAATGCAGTTTGATGTCGTGTTAATTCTTACTTATTCTTAAACAAAATGAAAACAAAATTGAAGAGAACAACAACAACTACAACAATTACACAAACACAGGGGGGAAAACTCATGGAATGAGCTCATATGGGAATACTGCTTTGTGAAAAAGGTTATTGCAGATATGTTTAACATTCAGTAGATGTGTGCATGAAATGATATAATCTTACAGAATGTACTGTGGACATGACAGATTAAGGCTTATGTTAGCTGTGTGGTTCCCATTTAAGTGATATAATGCTTGTTTCCAGGTCTGCTCCACACCGACGACAATCGCTTCCTGAAATCTGAATGGGCAGATGAAGGCACTTGACATCAGCCAGTTTGTGTGTGTGAAGTTGTGGAATTCACGATATCACCAAAATCCGTTTAACTTACTCCTGTGGTTACGTTAAAATTATTATGGCCTTTTTTTTTTTTAAATTGAAGTTGGTGCATTGTTTTACCAGTTATATTAAATGCTGACTTAGCTGATGAAGTGGAAGAACATTTTGCTATCATTGAGTTGACGGGATGTTGTTATAGATATTGAAATTTCAGAAAATACTGTTTTGTCATAAATACTGAAATGAAAGTTTTAAAATCTAGAAAAGAGTGGGACATCATGTTTGGAAAGGAGCAGTGCACTGCTGTAAATAGAAAGAAGTTTGACATTGTTTTATAATTTCATTACAAAAAAAAGTAAGTAATGAAAAGAGATAAAACACCACCAACAGGATCAAGCAGAAAGGATTGTTTCTGGTTAGATTAGAGCCGCGTTAGGAAAGTGAAACTGTTTATGTAAGTTATTATCCATGAAAATGCAGATATACACACTGTTGTAATTCAGTTATGTAAAATCCGGATTGATTATCTCATTCACACACACACAAAAGCTAGGAAGGAGCTTGAAAGATATCAAGTGGGCCAGAACTGTGCAAATACATCATCATCCTCATCGTCATCTATCCAGTCTTCAACCACGATGCAGATCTGCAAACCTTGCCCGATCATGAAGAACTTCATGACACTCTCCTATGTTTTGCTGATGCTCCTTCAACTATTTCTCTGCCCTTGTTGCGCCAACATCTTCCGTGTGCCTCTGCACAGGGCTGTTGGGATGGAGACGAACGAGAACAGTGACAGCAGTGCCAAGCGTGAACGACGGTCTGAGGATTCTGTGACGCAGCGAATGGAAGGAATTTCGGGCGAGGGTTACTTCATCAACATCAGTGTAGGGACTCCACCACAACGAGTAAGAGTTTTTTTTATTTTTACGTGAATCATTTTATTGGCTCTCTGTTCGGTCTAGAATTGCTTATGAACTCTTCTCATTATGCTTTGCATAGATCTGTTTTTGGAACAAGCCCTTAGTATCTCTCTTGACATTCTTAACATCTACTCCCCATATAGAAAGAAAGCTGTAGTTCTGTTTTGCTTCTTGTGTGTTCAACATTCCATCGTTCAGAACAAAATCTTTTGGCCATGTCCTCATCACACACTCTGCATCAATCACTTTTTTCAGGTCTGCTCTCTTTTAGTTGTTATCTGTGTGTGTGTTAACTACTGTAATCATCTTTTCATAGTTGTTATTTGTGTCTGTGTGTTAGAGTGTGTGTGTGTGTGTGTATGTGTGTGTGTGTGTGTGTGTGTGTGTGTGTTATGTGTGTGTGTGTGTGTGTTTGTGTATGTGTATGTGTGTGTGTTTGTGTATGTGTATGTGTGTGGTTTTTTGTGTGTGTGTGTGTGTGTGTATGTGTGTGTGTTTGTGTATGTGTGTGTGTGTATGTGTGTATGTGTGTATGTATGTATGTGTGTGTGTGTATGTATGTATGTATATGTGTGTGTGTGTGTGTGTGTATGTATGTATGTGTGTGTGTGTGTATGTTGTGTGTGTGTGTGTGTGTGTGTGTGTGTGTGTGTGTGTGTGTGTGTGTGTGTGTGTGTGTGTGTGTGTGTGTGGTGTGAGGTTTTCCTCTCTTTCTGCTTCCAGCTGTCATTTTCATAACTTTTTTCTTCAGCAGGACATGTTCATGCCACTTCAAGTTCAATCTTTCCTCCCTCAGCTTGCCACTATTTCAGCCTGCTCTTGAGACTGTGCAAGTGAATTATTTTTATTGTTTTGTATGGCGAAGTGAGGAAACAGCTTTCAGTCTATATCATGTATATGATGAGCAATAAAGAGGAATCTTACATTAGTTCATCAAGTAAGCAATGAATCAGCCTTGCCTGAGGCTTTCGTCAGGCTGAGTGGATACATCATAATGATCATTAGGCGTGTGGCTGGCTCACTCTTTACTGAATGTGTCTTGATCACTTGTGGTCCCTAGTGACAGGGCCAGCCATATATATATCAATCCATTCAGTCTGATGAAAGTGTAAGAGGGTTTGAAACATTGCTTGCTGAGCGATTGATTTACTTCAGTAAGAATCATCTTTATAATAATATGACGCATAGCAGAGTTGGTTTTGTTGTTGCTGCTTGTGTGTGTGTGGGTGTGGGTTGTGTGTGTGTGTGTGTGTGTGTGTTTGTGTGTGTGTGTTGTGTGTGTGTGTGTGTGTGTGTGTGTGTGTGTGTGTGTGTGTGTGTGTGTGTGTAATGACCACTGTCTGCTCCACCTCAGTGGGATGAGTGTTTCAGCCATGGGGATGCTGGAGGTCCTTCCCATATAAAAAGTATCCCCACCTGGGAATTTTGTGGTAGAAATTTTCTCTTTTCTGTCACTTTTTTGTTTCTGTCTTGCTTCTTTGCTGTCTGTCATCTTTATCATTTTCAGCCTTGCCAGTCCATTTATGTGTATGTATCCTTTAAAGCCTCACATGCTTTCGAGTAGGATTGGGAACTGGGTGTATATATGAGCTAGTGGCAAAACGTCATGGTGGCACATCCTTGCATTTTGATTTGAGAAATAAACTGTCCAGAAACATTTTCTTTTGTTTGGTTATCTTTTTAATATTAGCTTGTATCATAAATAAATAAACACTACAATATCAGGTATGTTGGATCATGTTGATAATACCAATCTTTGTTAAAACTAAAGTAAAAGAAAACTGTCGAAATCATCCATGCCAAAATGGAACATCCACTGGCATGCCACAAACATCATGTCCGCATAGCCATTGCAAAGTCAGGACACAAACTGGAATGTGTGAAACAATTAAGCGATACTTTTGCCAGTATTCAGTACTAAAAGCATGCACACACCTTTTTTGGTTAAGTTTTAGTAGAATATGAAAGTGAACTGGGTCAGTTGTGATGCACCATGTCCAGGAGATGTGCTGTCAAACTTAAAACATCACTGTTTTCTGCTGTGTTGGAAATGATCCAACGTTTTAACCCTTTGACTCCGGCACCCTGTCCACCAGCTTCCTGCATCATCAATCATGCTAACAAAGTAAAAACTTAACCATTTGACTCCTTCACCCTATCCACCAGCTTCTTGCAGGGAGCTGGTGGATAGGGTGGAGGAGTCAAAAGGTTAAGTTTTTCCAATTGGTAGATAAGGTGTGGGAGTCAAAGGGTTAATTCCATTACATCAAAATGTGTCACTGACACGATATATCTGTTGATTAAGAAATTTGGTAAATATTTTGTGGAAAAACTGAACACATCTTTTGTGCACTGTTTTCATGTCCAGTCATCACAACTGACATTTTGGTGGCAGAAATTTAATGCGCCATGCATCTTAATCATTTACACTTTGTATTCCTCTGCCAGGCAACATTCATAGGCCATTTTATGAGGAAAGGGGAATTGGAACACCTGGTCACAACGGGAAAGCTGGAGGGAAGGAGAGCACTGGGTAGACCCAGGGAGAAGATACTACTAGACGGACTTGCAGAGTGGCTGAAGACAAGGAGGGTGGAGGAGATGCTTGAGGCAACAAGAGATAGAGACAGATGGAAGTCCATAATTGCCAACGCCATGGGGCAAGGCACCTGATGATGATGATGATGATGATGATGATCCCTCTGCCAGGTCATGTGTTCTTCCTCAGAAGTGAATCTAAGAACAGACGATGTCAGACAGGGAAAAAAAAGGATAATGTTCAGTTTATGTCCACCTGTTTAGCCCAAAACTGAGATTGTAGTATTTATCTCTTTATGATGATAGAAGCTATTTTAATGAAAAAAATACAACCAAACAAAGGAAAATGTTACTGGACAGCTTATTTCACAAATTAAATACACAGGAGTGCATCATCACGATGTTATGTCATTGGCTCATAGTCATATGCACTGATACCATTGATGCCATGTGATGGAGAAGATCCAAAATGATCTCTACATAAGCCTTAACCCTTTGACTCCCATATCCTGTACATCAGCATCTTACATTGTCAAGGAAGCTGGTGGATAGGTGAGTGAGTCAAAGGGTTATGTTTTACAGTAAGCTGGTGGATAGAGTGAGGGAGTCAAAGGGTTATGTTTTACAGGATGCTGGTGGATAGGGTGAGGGAGTCAGAGGGTTACATTTTACAGTAAGCTGGTGGATAGAGTGAGGGAGTCAAAGGGTTATGTTTTACAGGATGCTGGTGGATAGGGTGAAGGAGTCAGAGGGTTACATTTTACAGGAAGCTGGTGGATAGGGTGAGGGAGTCAAAGGGTTATGTTTTACAGGAAGCTGGTGGATAGGGTGAAGGAGTCAGAGGGTTACATTTTACAGGAAGCTGGTGGATAGGGTGAGGGAGTCAAAGGATTAAGTTTTTGCTGTTGGTGGATAGGGTTCAGGAGTCAAAGGGTTAAGTTTGCACTTAACCCCTGTGTGTTGTTGCTGTATTGACTGATAAGTCCGGCAGAGCTAGGGATCAGTCTGCATTCACGGAAACCCATAATCCCTGAGATCTTGTGGTTTGTTGCTAGGGATCAGTCTGCATTCATGGAAACCCATAATCCCTGAGATCCTGTGGTTTGTTTTACAGATGCAGATTCTGATAGACACTGGAAGCAGCAACTTTGCCCTGGCCGCCAGTCCTGACTCTCACATCACCCACTACTTTAACACAACTCAGTGAGTCCATACACACACAGGTACATGCATGCATGCGCGTACTCATACTCAGACACAACGCACACACATATGCACACGCACATGCAGACATATGTATGCACACACAGACAGACACATACGTGCACACACACACACTCACATGCATGCACATGAGTGTCCCGTCTAATATCACTTATAGTGAAAAGACGTTAAATCAAAGAACGAACGAATTCATGCACACGCACATGCATGCATACACACACATACGCATGCACACACACACACACACTCAGACACAGACACACATACATTCACACACACATACATTCACACACACACATATATACACACACACGCATGCATGCATGCACGTATACACATGCGCAGACACACAGACACACATACATACACACACACATGCAATGATGTATGCACACACACACACACACACACACACGCAGATAAAAATCGGCACATACACACACACACACACACACACACACACACACACACACACACACACACACACACACACACACACACACACACACACACACACACACACACACACACACACACACACACACACACATGCAAGGATGCATGCACACACAGGCACACACTCAGACACAGATACACATGCACACGCATGCAAACACACACACACATACGCATGCACGCATTAATTTCCTTTTCCTTTTTGTTTTTCCCCTTTGAAGTATTGTGTATGTTTTGAAACGGTTATAGCCCTGATATGGCTTTACGCAGTCGGCTTTAAGCAAACTAACAATAACAGGAGTGATCTAATGGTTGTGCTTGTTTTTTGATTGTGTTGTTTTTGTTTTATTCTAAGAAAAATTAAAATTTGTTGTAAGGCATGACTTTTTTAATACAGTTTTTATAATGCTACCAATTTTGAAGAACAAGGTCTCCCAACAGTGTAAAAATCGCTACTCACAGTTCCGTAGCTTTCGATGGCGTTCTCGCCATCTTCGTCAGTTTTTATGTTTCATTTCATGTGAATTTGATGTTTTTAAGGTCTTCAACCTATGAAGAATCAATAAACGAGATACATGTGCCCTACACACAAGGACAGTGGGATGGAAAACTTGGTACTGATGTTGTGACCTTGACCTCCTTGCCAAACATCTCGCTTCATCCAAACATTGCTTTCATCTACAAGTCAACAGGATTTTTTATCCCAGAATCCAACTGGCAAGGCATAGTGGGATTGGCATACCAGTCCATTGCTCGTGTGAGTTTTTTTGTGTAAAGTTTGACAGAAATGTGTTTACCCGAGTTGTGTTGCTGTCTTAGATTTGTGTGATTATATTCAAAAGATATGGTTAGATAAATAGTCATTGGGTTCATTATCATATAATGTGGTCATTGTGAGCAGTTCACATGCCCTAGCTATTTGGCACAATATAACTGGAGTGGATAAGTGCCATTTTGGCTCTAGGGAGGTGACATATGCGGAAACAATTTTAGGTAATTTAGGCCCGTTTTATATATATTTTGGTGTCCTTAGTTTATATGTATTTTGGTGTCGTTAGGTATGTTTAAATTTGTATTCAGGTGTGTTTTTTAAATCCCCTGTGCAATAAATTGGATGGAGTGGTTAATGTCTGGGGCATGTCCTTAGATTATGTGCTCGAATACAGTGATATGTTTACTTAATTTTCTTTTCTTTTTTTGTTTTTCCTGTTGAAGTTTTGTATGTTTTGAAGCGGTTATAGCCCTGATATAGCTCTACGCAGTCGGCTGGGCTTTAAATAACAGTAACAAATAAGTAACAAACTGGAGTGGATGTGTTTGGTTTTTCTGAGCATTGCACAAACAATTTTCTGAGACATAGACAAGTCCTTATAACTACTTGTGGGTATTGATAGAAGAATTGTTGAGGTCAGAATACGTCACTTGTGCAAACGTCAGAGTATCTGACAATGTAGTCTTATTTGATGCTGATGAAAAGTAGCGCACAGATTCTATATTTGATTTGATGATTCTGGAACACATTTATATTTGTAAAAGCAAACTGAAAAAAAATCTGCTAAACACCCTTTCTTTTTAAAAATATCTTACCATAGTAGAACATGTATGGGTCTGTCCACAAGTGAAGAAAAAGAGTGCAGTTCGTTATGTCCCTTGGGAGGGCAAACAGTACAGTGTAATAAGTACTCTTTGCAGAAAGATTATTGGTTAGAACAATGCTCAAAAATGTCCAGATAGAAATGGAAAGATTGAAAAATCAATAGTTTAGTGCTGTTATATAGAACCAGTACTGTTGTACAGATGAGAACCTGGACCATCAAGAAGCAAAGTCAGAACAGGGTTGAGGCAGCTGAAATATGATTTCGAAGAAGAATGTTGAGAGTCCTGCAGACAGCACAGAAAGAAATAAGACATTCTTGAAAGAAGCAAACTATAAAAGATCATTAATGAAGAGGATTAGGAAAAGACAAGCAATATTCCAGGATATTTTATGAGGCAAGAGAAACTTGGAACACCTAATCACAGCAGGAAAGCTAGAGCAGGGCTTAAAACGTTCCGCGTCTGGGCGGAATTCTGCGATTTCGGTTTGTCAAAAAAAAAAAAAAAAAAAAAAAAAAAACCAAAGGAGCAAGGCATCCGTGATCGGCTTGCAAAATTTGGATATTGTGACTTTCAAAATGTGCTGATTCTGCAAGTTGATCTCTGTTATGTGAGACTGAACTTTAAAGTGTTTGATGCAATTACTGACTTTGTGTGCTCCAACTTCAAACTTGATATTGTGTGATCATTTAAACCTGAAAAGTGAAACTTATTGAGCAACCCAAGAAGTGAGATTTCATCCAAAGACTACAGTTGGTGAACACCTGTAAAACACTCAAGTTAAAGGATGAGTGTTCATCTTATTGTTATGTTTTTAACCCCTTCTCCCCTTTTCCCAAATATATCTTCCTGTAATAATTATGTGTTTACAGCGATTTTTATGCACTAAATATCTCTTGAAATTATGTCCAGAAAGCGCGAAATGGCATAGATTTACACTTGATTTTTAAAAAATGTTCCTGGGGGAGCATGCCCCCGGACCCCCCTCGTTTCAGTGTTTTTTCCCTCCTCCTGTTTTAAGCCCTGCTAGTGGGAAGAAAAAGCACCAGCTAGAGCCAGGGAGAAAATATTAAAGACAGTTTTGCAGAGTGGATGAAGACAGAAAGGATAGAGATATACCTGCAGTGACAAAAGATGGATTTTATGGAGGGCCATGATCACCAACGTCATGCAGCATGGCACATGATGATGATGAATGTGTTGATGTGATAACTCTCCACCCCTCCAGTATCTTACTATGTTTATACTGCATCAGTGTGTTGACATGGCAACCCCTACTCCCACCTTCACTTTTTTCTTCTTTTCTTTGTAAAGTGCCAGGAGCAGTCTTTGGCATGGACTGTTTACACTATATAAATGGAATTATAATTATTATTATTATAATAATTATTATTATTATCATTATTATCATTATTATTATTGTTGTTGTTGTTGCTGTTGTTGTTGTTGTTGTTTGTGAAGAATTCCAATTTCCAATGTTATTAAGAATTCCAGTTTCCAGTTCCAAATTCCAATACAGGTGATGATATTCTGCCGTGGTGTCTGAATACTAAAAGGTCTTAGTATGTTCATTAATGATACTTTTTCCCCTTTTAGGCTTAGTGCATGCACAAACTGTTCAGATATTTTTGGACTTTGAATAAGATAATTCTCTTTTTCAGTGAGATTTATCTCACCCCATTTTAAGTAATTCTCTTTTTCCGCTAGATTCGCTCACTCCATTTTAAATAATTCTCTTTTTCCACCAGATTCCCTCCCTCCGTTTTAAGTAATTCTCTATCCCCGTGGGGATGCCAGGGGCTCTTTCAGTATAAATAGTATCCTCACCTTCAGGAAATCTGTGCAAGAAATTTGCTCTTTTCTGTCACTGTCTTTGTTTCTGCTTTGTTCCTTTGCTTTCTGTCATTTCTTCTGATCATTTTCTGCCTTGCTGGTCCATTCACTTGGATGTGCTCAATAAAGTCTAACGCACTTTTTCTTACGATTGGGTACACGTATTAAGTGCATTTTGGGTCTAGGGAGGTGAGATGTGCGGAAGCAATTTTAGGTAATTTATGCCCATTTTATATAAAATCCAAAACAAGCGTGACAAGTTTTGTCTGGTTGTATTATATATGTGTTCTCATTCTTTTTTTGTGTTTTTTCTGGTTCCCATTTCTATGTTTTGGTGTCCTTAGGTATGCTTTAATTGGTATTCAGGTATGTTTTTTAAATCCACTGCGTGATACATTGGATGGAATGGTCAGCGCCAGGGATATGTCCTTAGATTATCTGTGTGATTTCATTGATATGTGTACTTAATTTTCTTTTCTTTTTTTCTTTTTTGTTGTTGTTGTTGAAGTTTTGTATGTTTTGAAATGGTTATAGATCTGATATGGCTCTATGCAGTCAGCTGGGCTTTAAACAACAGTAACAATAACAATAACAATAACAATAAGTAATCCTCTTTTACAGCCAGATTCCCTCACTCCATTTTGGGACTCTGTGCGTGATGAAGCGAAGATCAGAGATGTCTTTTCCATGCAGCTCTGCGGCACTGCTTATTCCCACAATGCATCTGCTGATCCTGCAATGGAGGGCAACTTGGTAAAGTATTTGTGGTTATTACTCTCCCTGTACTTTTTTTTTCTTGAATTTTGTTGAATTTTTCTTTTAATTAGGCCGGACTTTTTAGGCCGGACTTTTCAGAGGTGTTTACAAAAGAAACAGAAAATTGCTGTGTAGACAAACATTATTAAACAACTGAAAGCTTATAAAACACAAACACAGTTCACTTATGATAAACAGCTGAAAGCTTATGAAACATGAACACAGTTAACATATGATGTAGTACTGTGATGATGCCAAATAGCATATTGATCATTTATATATATATATATATATATATATATATATATATATATATATATATATATATATATATATATATATATATATATATATATATATATATACACACACATATATATTAGAACTCCTGCTATACAAATCTTCTAAAGCTCTTGGGTTTGAAAAAGCTTCTGTCTTAATTGTACCTTGGTTGTCGCTAACAGCTTGCGGAAAGAAATCTTTGTCTGTTTTTGGCCTAACAACATGGAATTTCCTCCCAGTATGTTTAAAACAAAATGATTGTCTGCTTACCTTTGAAAAGTCACCTCATAATGCGTCTGTTTCAGAAGTATCTCTAAAAATCAAAATTAATGTTTGTGGCTGTTGTAAATCTGGTGATACTGCAATTTGTGTGTGTGGGGTGCGTGTGTGTGTGTGTGTTGTGGTGTGTGTGTGTGTGTGTGTGTGTGTGTGTGTGTGTGTGTGTGTGTGTGTGTGTGTGTGTGTGTGTGTATGTGTGTGTGTGTGTGTGTGCATATGTGTGTGTGTATTTACAGGGCTTTTAAGGTGATGGGATGTGAGGTAATTTAAGCCAGTGTTTGTAAGTTTTAGTTTACATAGTATGTTTATGCATTTGTATTCAGGTTTGTTCTTAACTCTCCTGATGATAAATTGGGCAGTATGGTCAATTCTAGGGGCATGTCCCAAGATCATGTGCACAAATGCATTTATATGTGTACTTAATTTTCTTTTCCAGAGGGTTTTCTTTTCAAGGACGGCGAGGTTTTGTGCATATTTTAAAATGGTTATATCCTTGATTTGGCTCTGTGCAGTCAGCTGGACTTTACGCAGTAATATTAAACAATAATAGTAATAATAATAATTGGTTTCAGGTGCTGGGTGGGGTGTCAGAAGACCTGTACAAGGGCGACATTTTCTACAGCCCCATTGTGAAGGAGATGTACTATGAGGTGGTCATCTCCGATGTTGCTGTGAATGGTGTGTCTCTCGATCTCGACTGCAAAGAGGTGAGTTAGTTGTGAATGTCTTTTAACCCTTTCGCTGCCAGTTGGTTAAAGAGTTGTGTCAGTAATGCTGGGGTTGTGAGTTCAACTCTCAGGCAGGCCACAGGGTTCTTTGTTTCGATTTTTTTGTAGAGCCATAGGTATTTTGTTTAGTTGGATTTTGGGGGGGGGAGGGGGGCTAGGAGGCTCTGTTGATGGGAGCTGTACATTCAAGATCTGGTGTCACAAGTTCAGTCCCAGCCTGCAAAATATAAACAGGCCTGTTCATTGTCCATTTTAACCCTTTGCCTCCCATACCCTGACCACCAGCATCCTGCATTGTCAACCATGCTAGCAAAGCAAAAATTCAGCCCTTTGACTGCCTCACCCTATCCACCAGCTTACAGCAGGAAGCTGGTGGACAGGGTGCGGGAGTCAAAGGTTTAAGTTTTTGCAGTTGATGGATAGGGTGCGGAGTCAAAGGGTTAATGTTCCAAGCATTCTAACGGTGTCAGCTTAAGGTTTCATAAGTCCCATGTCCATCTTCCCCATTTAACTTTCCCATTTCAAGACCATGCCAGCCATTTCAAGACCTTGCCAGCCATTCAAGACCTGGCCAGCCATTTCAAGAACCTTGCCAGCCATTTCAATACCTGGCCAGCCATTTCAAGAACCTTGCCAGCCATTTCAAGACCTTGCCAGCCATTTCAAGAACCTTGCCAGCCATTTCAAGACCTTGCCAGCCATTTCAAGACCTGCCAGCCGTTTCAAGACCTTGCCCACCATTTATTTCAAGACCTTGCCAGCTCATTGGGTTTTTGCAGGGCTGAGGATTTTGTTCTGCAGAAAGCTGGTGGATAGGTGAGGGAATCAAAGGTTTAAGTTTTTGTAGTTGGTGGATAGGGTGCAGGAGTTCAGAGGGTTAATTCATTTAATGCTTTTCAACTGGAGAGAGGTACATCTGTCTCTGTGGCAGAAATGTTTTAATTCTTATTGTCCGGTAAGGGTTTTAAGTCTGGCCGAAGGCTTTGCACTATGCGAATTGTCAAAGAGGGGGTCAGGTCAGTAAAACGATGATAACTTTTTTTGTATCTAACCTACATCAAACATTTTGGTATGCCCATGTTCAGAATAAAATTGTGCATCTTGTCAATAATATTACATTGGTATTATTGTTATATTGAGATAATTAGAAATGCTAATTACAGACACATTTTACAGCACAGCAAAAAAAACAGTTATATGGTTGATACTCAGAGTGCTATAACTGATCAGGTAATCCTTGTACATCCAAAGTCAAAGAAAAAAAGGTGTTCCAAAAAAATGTCATTGTTGCTTTTTTTTATGCTTTTCACCTCTAATTGACTTCAGGTCACATCCCCCAAAATGACAAAAACCAGACACATTAGCTGTTACACATGTCACAACTTGTTCGTGACTTTTCTTTTCTATAGCGGCTGCAAATTTTCTAGTGTAGAACCATCATCTGATGCAAAAATAAGTAGCAACCTCTAAACAGAAAAAGTGTGCACTCATCTGTAGACTTTTTCTCTGATCATATGATGTCAACTGAGTTTCTGAAAGTCGTCATTTCTTTGAAGAAGGCCATGCTGAAGTGTCACCACCATCCAAAGAAAGCAACTCTTCATTTGAGCGTCAGAAAACTCTCATCACTGTCACTGATGATATTATTGCTATTACTATTATCCAGTGTTTCTTAAAACATTCTTATCGCCTGCTCATCAGTCAGTCTCATTGGTCCCCACACGACGCCATGACAAATCAAAACACAGCACAAGATGCAAAAAAACAACAACTTCAAATTACTTCACCAGCACAGACAAGCGTGAAATGAAAGCGGAAATATCTATTGCCATAAAGCAAACCATAAAGCTGGCTGATGTTGGAAAAGTAGTGACTGTCGCAATCGAGATGTCCGGTAACTGAAAAAGCCGACTGAATCGGCTCGCCAGACAATAAGAGTTAAATGGATGATCTTTGACAGATCTGGTCAAAGGTGTAGCCCTTTGAGAAGTCATGAATGCTTAAGTTTGGAAGACACGGCACTAACGTCAAGGTCATAGGGACAAAAAAGTGTGTCAAATCAGCCTTTTTGTTTTTATAAGAAGGTATGTGAACTTTTCCAGATGATATTTGCATTCTGTTTTCACTGTTGTGACATTACGCCATTGTCCTCATTTAACATCGTTTTATTTTATCCGAAGCTTGAGAAGTACAAAATCTAACCAGTTGCCATAGTGTAGTGATTAGCGCAGCAGACTACCAGCTGAAAGGTTGGGGTTCAAATCCCTATCAGTCCTGTCAAAAATCAATGTCGGATATTTCAGCTCCAACCAGCTCCTACCCAGAGTTGAGCATGCTTTGGGCTCATTGGGAAGACTGGGACCAAACAGTCAAGTCTCATCCACTTCAAGGATGCATTATTGAAGATGTTGCTGAAATCATCTGACCAACACTGCAGGTGTCTGTATCTCTTGGGCCTGGTTGATGCCAGGATGTATTATGATAGCTTAGAGCACAACCCTGTCACGCAGTCTCAGTCGTAGATAGAACATCATAGTGTTGTGATTATCATCCTCATCGTCATCATCATCATCACATTGTAAAACCTGTGCCAACTTCTGTGACCATTAAGGTGGTGTAGAAAATGGGACCAAAAAAGGGACCACCCCACCCCACCCCACCCCCAAAAAAAAGAAAAGAAAGGTGAGCACAAAAGAAATCTCTGTAAGTGCAGTGATCCTGAGAATAAAGAGAGAAAATATTTTTTAGATTTATGTAGTTTTTGTATAAAGAGGGAGATTTCAAGAATGGCATGACCATCACTGATTTTCATCTTTTTTTTTTTCTTTTTTTCTTTTCTTTTCTTCTTTCAGTACAACTTTGATAAAACAATTGTGGACAGTGGAACAACACATCTGCGTCTTCCAACACGAATTTATAATGAAGTTGTGGGGAGTATCAAGTCGGTGTTACTGAAGGTAAGAGTCCATTTTTGATGAATTATACATGTGTGTGTGTGTGAAAGTGTGTGTGTGTGTGTGTGTTTAAGAGTTGTTGGTATTGTTGTTGTGTGTGCATGTGTGTGCATATGTTTATGCTTGTGTGTGTCTTTGTATGCATGTATGTGTTCATATGTGTATGTGTATTTTTGTGTATGTGTTTAAAAGTTGTTGGCATTGTTGTTGTGTGTGTATGTATGTTTGTGTGTGTCTTTGTATGCGAGTGTGTGTGCATGGGTGTGTGTGTGTGTGTGTGTGTGTGTGTGTGTGTGTGTGTGTGTGTGTGTGAGTGTGAGAGTGTGTGTGTATGTGTGTGTGTGTGTGTGTGTGTGTGTGTGTGTGTGTGTGTGTGCTGAAAGACTGAAATGTTTTGAGGATTATATTATTTTTTTTGTGTGTGTGTGCTTGCCTGTTTATTTCTTTGTTGACTATTTGGTTGTTTCTTCTTCTTTTCTTTTTTTTTTTTTTTTTACATATTCAGGTTCAGCTGATGTTTATTTAATGATTTATAGAATTTTTTTCTTTTGTTTATTTATTTATCTCTTTATGAAGTAGCTTTTGAGGTGTTTATTTATCATTTTCACTAATTTTTTTCCCATGTTTGTTTATCAGTTTAACTAATTTTTCTTTCCACACCATCCTGTGTCTCTCTCTTTTCTCTTTCTTTCTTTCTCTCTCTATCTCTCTTTGTCTCTCTGTGTCTTTCCCCTCTGTCTTTTTCTGTGTGTCTGTATCTGTTTTTGTTGTTGATATAGGTTCCTTTAAGTCTCTACCACTAGTCTGGGTGCCATCTTAAGCCTTTCAGACATAACAACTGATCAGTTGACTCATGAATTGATTGATACTATGATAGATCAATTGATTGATCAGTTGTTTTAAGAAATAATTCATTGATAGATAAACTACTTTAACTGTTGATTGGTAGATAGGTTGATTGATTTGTTGATTGGTTGATTGACAGTTTTGATTAATTCCTGAGTTGATCGGTTCTTTGATTGATAGATAGCCTGATTGATCTGCTGATAGGTTAATTGACTTGTTGATAGGTAGGTTGACTGATCTCTGGTAATTTGATTGAGTGATTGACTGAGCTGTTGATAGGTAACTTGATTGATCTCTTGATAGGTTGGTTGAGTGATTGATTGGTTGATAGATTTTTCCCCATGGGGAGGTCAGGGGCATTTTCAGTACAAATGGTATTCCCACCTTTTGGAAATTCTGTGCTAGTAATTTACTCTTTTCTGTCACGCTCTTTTTTCTGCCTTGCTCCTTTGCTTTTTGTCATTTCTTTCTATGATTTTCTGCTTTGCTGATCCGTTCACCTGTACATGTTCTATAAAATCTTACATACTTTCTGTCAGGATTGATAATCGGATACATGTATTAACTGCATTTTTGTTTGTTAGAAAATGTGATGTGCAGAAGCAGTTTTAGGTAATTTAGTCCAGTTTTCATATAATTATGTTTTAGTGTCCTTGGTTATGTTTGTATTTGTATCCAGGTTTGTTCTTTTGAACCCTATGGTGATACATTGGATGGAAGAGTAGTTGATACCAGGGGTATATTCTTAGATTATGTGCGCAAATGCAATGTTATGTATTCTTGAATTTCTTTTCCAAACTTTTTTGTATTTATGTTTTTTCAGGGTCGTCGAGATGTTAAGTACATTTTGAGATAGTTGTAGTCTTGATACGGCTCTGCAGTGTCGGCTGGGCTTTGAATGATAATTATAAGAATAGTAACGATTGATGGATTGATTTGACATGCTTTCCCAGCAGAATTATAAATAGTAATGATTGATGGATTTATTAACATGGTTTCCCAGCAGATATAAGAATAATAATGATTGATGATTGATTTGACATGCTTTCCCAGCAGAATTATAAGAATAATAATGATTGATGGATTGATTTGACATGGTTTCCCAGCAGAATTATAAGAATAATAATGATTGATGGATTGATTTAACATGGTTTCCCAGCAGAATTATAAGAATAATAATGATTGATGGATTTATTTGACATGCTTTCCAGCAGAATTTAAGAAATAATGATTGATGGATTGATTTGACATGGTTTCCCAGCAGAATTATAAGAATAATAATGATTGATGGATTGATTTAACATGCTTTCCCAGCAGAATTAAAAGAATGACAATGATTGATGGATTGATTTGACATGGTTTCCCAGCAGACGGAGCAGCTGATCACTGTGCCGGCGTCAACCTTTTGGAATGGAGAGGACCTGCTATGCTGGGACGACCTCACTTTGGCTTTTGACGTCTTCCCTGTTGTCTCCCTTTCTCTCGTGTCATCGGAAGCCCACAACCAGTACTTCACGCTGCATTTGACCTCTCAGGTTT
>JAPXFY010000034.1:9012461-9034961 GCA_030674185.1 Monoplex corrugatus
GAGGTTATCGGTGATGGTAGACCCAAGATATGTGAATTGATGGATGGCTTCAAGCTTGTAGTCATCAATGGTGATGGCTGGTGGAGATGGCGTGTCTTGGCCCAGGACGTTGTGTATAAGAAGGAGATTTTAATCGTCATGTCTTTGTATTCAAGAGAGCAGAAGTTTTGCTAGATTTTGCATTATTCTAGACTTTTTTCCTGCAAAAAGTCACTTTGTTCATGAGTGTACTGTGATGGTGAATGATGATCTGTCAGGCTTCCTCAGTGGAGACGCTGGGGGCTTTTTTTTGGGGGGGGCAAATAGTGTCCCCATGGGGGCTCTTTTACTATAAATAGTATCCCCACTTTCTGGAAATTCTGTGCTAGAAATTTCCTCTTTTCTGTCACTGTCTTTGTTTCTGCCTTGTTCCTTTGCTTTCTGTCATTTCTTCCTATCATTTTCTGCCTTGCTGGTCCATTCACCTGTATGTGTTCTATAAAGTCTTACGTACTTTTCTTAGGATTAATAATTGAGTACGTGTATTAAGTGCATTTTTGGCTCTAGGGAGGTGAGATATGCAGAAGCAATTTTAGGTAATTTATGCTTGTTTTTATGTATGTTTTGGTCTCCTAAGTAATTATGTTTAAATTTGTGTTCAGGTGTTTTTTTATATCCACTTTGCGACAAATTGGACAGAGTGATCAACGCCGGGGGCATGTCCTTAGATTATGTGCATGAATGCATTGATATGTGTACTTAATTTTCTTTTCTTTTTTTTTCCTGTTGAAGTTTCATATATGTTTTGAAGCAGTTATAGCCCTGATATGGCTCTACGCAGTCGGCTGGGCTTTAAACAATGATTACTATAATAACAATAGCCTTCTGGAAATTCTGAGTTGGAAATGCCCTCTTTTCTGTCATTCATTTGCTTCCTGAGATCCCTCATTTCTCACTTTCTGCCTTGTTTGTCCACTCACCTTTATGTTTTCCACAAAGCCTTACATACTTTCTGTCTGTTAGGATTGATAGTTGGGTAAATATTGCTCTTTTGGCTTTAAGGAAATGTGAAGTGCTAGTAGCAATTTTAGGTACTAGAGGCCAGTTTTTATTATGTTTTTATCTACTTGGTTATGCTTATGCTTTTGTGTAAATTCGGCAGAATGGCCAGTGTTAGGGGCATATCCTAGATTATTTGCATGAATGCAGTAATATATGTACTTGATTTTCTTTTCCAAGATCCCCCCCCCCCCCCCCCGGTTCATCAATGTGTTTAGATGTGTACATGTTTTTGTTTGATATGGCTATTGCCCTGATATGGCTCTGAGCAGTTGGCAAGGCTTTAAACATTGAGAATGATAAAACTGTCAAGCTGGAAATTTGTCAGGTGGTGTCAGCATGTTTTACAGGCATGTCCACTTTTACTTGCGTGTCATTCTCACCATGGTTCAGATTGTCTTTTTAAGAAGTCTTACGTAAAGTCATGAACTGATTACAGGGACAGTACTAGGGGCCTTACTGATGGAGAGTTTTTTCGTCATCTTTGACCGGGAAAACAAGCGGATGGGGTTTGCTCAAACCACCTGTCCCCCACCCTACTCAGGCAGCAACTCAACACAGCTGATTGATGGAATTCACACCGTCAAAGGTAAGATGTTTGGAGGGGCCCCTTTCGGCTCCTATCCAGAGTCAAGTGCTTTATGGGCTCATTGGGGAAGGGTGGGACCGCATGGTTAAGTTTCATCCACTTTACAGATGTGTCATTGAGGGTGTTGTTAAACAGTTTTTGACCAAATCGCAGGTATGTATGTCTCTAGGGCATGGTTGATGCAAGGATATACTGTGAAAGCAAGTGTAGAATACATGCCATTGCTCAGATTTTCTGATCAACTCCGCAGGTGTCTGTATCTTTCGGGCCTGGATGATGCCAGGATATGTATTATGAAAGCGAGTGTAGAGTACAGCCCTGTCAGGCAGTCTGAATGCAAAATGGAACTCCACCGCATCATTATCATCCCGATTTTCACCTAATGAAAAATCGTCCCATGTTATGTGGCCCGCTATGCCCAGGTCAAAGTCACCTTATCACCTTAATTTCAGTTGGTTTGAAGGTATGTTGAAGAGCTGATATGAGCGATGTGGGATCGTCATCATCATCATGTGCCCTGCTGCATGGCATTGTCGATCAGGGCCCACCATATACATCTATCCCTTGTTGCCGCAAGCGCATCTTCCACCCTCTCTATCCTCAGCCGCCCTGCAAGTCCATCCAATATTTTCTCCCTGGGTCTACCTGGTGTGGGGATGGTGACACAGAAATGTTGCTGAAGATGGGACAGCAAATAAAAAGAAGAAGGAAAAAAGAAAAGAAAGTTGTCACAGAGAACATGAGAAAGGGGTTGAGAAAGATAGGGATTTTGCGGTATACATACGATATTGAGTAACAAAGATGAAAGTCAACACAAAATTCTCATGCAGGCACACCACAAACAAACGTGGACATGCACACACACAGAGCTTCCACAACACTTAATCATTTACACACGCATGTGAAACACACACACACACTTGCACATCACACAACACTACACTACGTTACTCTACACTACACTATACTATACTATACAACAGTACAATACACTGCACTACACTACACCACACCACACACATCACACCACACCACACCACACCCACTACTCTACCTGCACTACACCATACCACACTACACCACACCACACCACACCGCACTACTCTACCTGCACTACACCACACCACACTACACCACACCACACCACACTACTCTACCTGCACCACACCACACCACACCACACCACACATAGTGACACACAACCCTTACAACACATGAAACACACTGCACACACCACACACAGAGACACCCAACACACAAACATGTATGCACGCATGTGTGCACACACTCACACTCACTCTCACACTCACACTCACACTCATACACTCTGTCTGTCTGTCTTCCTGTCTCTGTGTCTCTTTCTCTCAGTCTCTCTGTGTGTCTCTCTGTGTCTGTCTCTCTCTCTCTTTCAGTGTCCACTAAAACACACACATGCACACACGCACGCACACATACAACACACACACACACACACGCACACACGCGCACACACCCAGCAACAACCGCCCTCCCTTAACCCTTTCGCATTTGCACTGCTAGATGTAAAGCTAGCTCCTAGTATTTGCATTCGAATGTAGCACAGTGTCAGTACGAAGTCTTTCAGTAGTGAATGGAAAGTTCCTTGCAATCCAGAATGCTCATATTATTTTTAGAACATTCAACGCGAGACTGACCAAGATTCTAACCACACACGTGATAAGATAGCAAGGCCAGTAGTGACGGAAATGCCCCACACATGTGCCGGAAAAGGTCGGGCGATCTCAACCGCTATGAATGGATCAGCACATTCTTCTGCAGGGCAGTTACCGGCTTTGTGAACAGATAAGGATTAAAAAAACACAAACACATTGAAAGCCTTATACAAAAAAATGCATTATATATGCACACACACATTAAAAAAGAATTAACACATTAGCCTGTCTTGCAGGAGAAAAAAATCTGACAGCCTGCCAATACCAGCGAGCCATTCAGGATGACTCCATGCTGCTGATTGTCACGTACATCATGGCAGCCATCTGCCTGGTGTGTGCCCTGCCCCTCATCATTGTTTTCACGCAGTGGCAGATCCGCAGATGCTCAGACAAGCGAAGCAGCACCCAGGATCCTGAGGCCGAGACGGTTTTAACGGATGGCAGATAGTGTTGGTGTGTGTTTTACTGAGGGGTGCTGGACTGGGATTTTGGTTTGGTTTGTGGGGGGTTGGGTTGGGTTTTGTGGGGAGCTGGGTTGGGTTTTGTGGGGAGCTGGGTTGGGTTTGTGGGGCTGGGTTGGATTTTGTGGGGAGCTGGGTTGGGTTTGTGGGAAGCTGGGTTGGGTTTGTGGGGCTGGGTTGGGTTTGTGGGGCTGGGTTAGGTTGGAGGTCAGATTGGGGTTATGTTGGGGGTTGTTGTCTGTCATACTACACGAAGCTAAGTCAAAAAAAGGTGGTTATATTGTGTTGTATATATTGTATTGTATTGTATTGTATTGCATAGTTCTGTCCAGTTGTACGGATAGAGTTGAGTTCGAATATATTTGTGGGAAAATGTGGTTGGGTGGGTTGAGTTTGATTGCACTGTGTTATCCTGCATTTCATTGTATTTTATCATTTATTATTATATAGTATTGTATCGTTTTGCACTGTATTGTATTGCTTTGTATTGTATTGCATCTTTTTGTGCTGTTTTGCAAACTTTCTGCAAATTTTAAAAGTCTAGAAGAGCTTTGAAAATGTTTATCCTTTTCCGAAGCCAAAACACAACCTAACAGAACGTAAACTTTTGATAATAGTCAAATCATCACAAGATGTGAGGAAGATGTCTGAGACTTGTCTAAACCAAATTCTTTTTCTATTTGGAACGTAGAGTTGTGCAAATAATTTTTTTTGTATTAAGAAAACAAAACAAGACAAACAAGTGCTTGTATACATAGATCAGCATTCTTCCTGTCCCTTAACCCTATCCAAGGTCGTGGGGGCTCCACATGGATGAACATCGCACCGTCTGTCTCCACCTCTGTCTGTCATGAGCAAGGGTCTGGGTCATGGCAAAGCTTTTTCCTGTCCATTCGTCAATATTGTCCATCCACCTTTTTCTCTGTCTGCCTCTTTTTCTTCCTCCCTGAACTGTTCCTTGGAGTATTGTTTTTGATAGTCTGTTAGTTCTTGTCACGTGACCATACCACCGAAGTTTCCTTTTTCTTACTGTTGTCAGAAGGTTTTCATAGTTTTTGACATGCTGTGAAATTGTTCTTCGCACTTCCTCATTGGTAATGTGGTCTTTGTATGAGATGCCAAGCACTCTTCTAAAGCATCTCATTTCTACTGCCAGGATCTTCTTTTGCAGTTCTGCTGTTAGTGTCCATGACTCGCACGCGTAGAGAAAGATTGACAGGACCAATGCGTGCATTAGCTTCAGTTTGGAAGTGAGGGCGATGTTTTTGTCCCTCCAGATGGGCTTCAGCTTGGCTAGTGCTGCTGTTGTCTGTGCTGCTCTTGCAAGAACTTCAGTTTTCGATCCCTGTTCACTGATAATGGCTCCGAGATATTTGAACTGAGCCACGGTTTCCAGCTCACTCCCGCTGACTGTAATCTTCTTTTCTATTGATTTTGTGCTGTTTGTCATCAACTTTGTCTTTTCGGCACTGATCTCCATGCCATATCTGGATGATGTCTCGTCCAGGTGTTTCACCAGGTTGGCAAGTTCGTCTTCACTTCCAGCCAACCCATCGATGTCGTCGGCAAATCTCAAGTTGGTGATTGTCCTTCCTCCAATACTGACTGAACCGTGATGGTTTTCAAGGGCATCCGTCATAATGCGCTCAAGGAAGATGTTGAACAAGGTTGGAGAGAGGAGACAGCCCTGGCGAACTCCAACTGATGTGTGAAACCAGTCCCCCACTGTGCCCTCAACAAGCACTGCGCTGCTCGCTTTTGCGTATAGCTGTGTGATGGTGTCAATAAGCTTCCTTCCCATGTTGTACTTCCTCATGGTGGCCCACAGTGCTTCATGCCATACTCTGTCAAATGCCTTTTTGAAGTCGATAAAAACGTGGTAGATGTCCTGTTGGTGTTGGCTGTATTTTTCGCATAGGACTCTGAGATTGAATATTTGCTCTGTTGTGCTTCTACCACTGCGAAATCCCGCTTGTTCTTCAGCAATGATCTCCTCTGCCTGTGGTTTCAGTCTGTTCAAAATGACTTTCAGCATCACTTTGCTAGCATGGCTGATCAGCATTGTCAGATGTTAATTCCACATGAATATTACTTTTGTATTTGAATAACAAACAGCGGAAACAACAGGAACCAGAGATATAAGAAAAGAAAATAAGAACATTCATTCATTTGAGGGAAAATGACAGTGGAAATAATGATTTTAAAAGCGACACATTCTTGTCTCTTCATTGAAAGATTTTGTTGTATTCTGTACAAATATTCTGATGTTTGTTTAAGAACTAAAGTATGTTTGGGTAATTCACACATTACACATGATTTTACAAACAGATTAGAATGTCAATGTGCTTGTTGTTTTTTTTCAAAGAAAATGTCTCAGTGTACACATGATTTTATAGACAAAAGTGTATTTTGAATCTTGATGTATTGAATAGAAAATGGTTTAGTGAAGTTAAAAAAAAGATTTGGAAAAAGTTTTGAATTTTTATTACATCAGATTTGGTTTAGACTTGCCATGGCTTAGCCTTGCTTGTCTTGTTTTGGCCTGGCCTGGCCTGGCCTGGCTTGTGTCAGCTTTGCCCATCTTGTCTTGTCTTGTCTTGTCATGTGGTGTCCTAGCTTGTCTTGTATTATGCTTGCTTGGTTTGGTGTGGCTTGTCTTTTCTTCAGCTGGCCTGGCTTGTGTTGTTTTATCTTGTCTTGTGTTGTCTTTTCTTGTGTTGTCTTGTCTTGTGTTGGCATGGCTTGTCTTTTTTTTAAAATTTATTTTTATTTTTTATTTGTTTATTTTTCATGTCTTGTGTTGTGCTTGGATGTCTTGTCTTGTTTTGTGCCAGCATTGCTTAGTTTGTGTTGTGTTGGTCTGGCGTGGCTTGTCTTGTCTTTTTCCTGTCTTGTCTTGCGCAGATCTGTCTTGTGTTAGCCTGGGTTGTCTTCATGGATTTGTGTTGGCCTGTCTTGTGTTGGCTTGGCTTGTCCTGGCCTGTCTTGTATGTTGGCATGCGTGCCATGTCTTGTCTTTTATTGTGTTGGCTGGCCTGGTTTGTCTTGTTTTGTTTTGAATTAATGTGGCTTGGCCTGGCCTGGCCTGGCCTGGCTTGTCTTGCTTTCAGTTGGTGTGGCCTGGCCTGTCTTGTGTTGAATTGGCCTGGCTTGTCTTGTTTTGAATTGGTGTGGCCTGGCCTGGCCTGGCTTGTTTTGTGTTGGGTTGGCCTGCCATGTCTTTCATTGTGTTGGTCTGGCCTGACCTGTGCTGTTTTGGGTTGGCCTGGCATGATTTGTCTTGTCTTGTCTCAGCCTGGCCATGCTTCTCTTGTTTTGTCTTGACTTGGATTTGATTGGCCTGGCCTGGCCTGGCCTGGCCTGATTTGTCTTGTCTTACTCAGCTAGTCCTGGTTTGTTAGATTGGATTGGATGGGATTGGCCTACCCTGACCTGCCCTGTATTGGCTTTTCATATACTGGCTTGGCTCGGCCTCGCTTGTGTTGGATTGGCTTGTCCTGATCTGCTCTGTATTGGCTTTTCATGGATTTGTTTGGCCTGGCCTGGCCTGGCCTGTCTTGTTCGTGTGGAAGGACATTTTCTTGAGGCATTGCATTATACTATCGCATTGTATTGCATTCACTTTGCTGCATTGTATTGCAGGATGTTTCAGCTGAATCGTATTACATTGTATTGGAATGTATTGTAATGTATCATTCTGTTGCAATGATTTTTACATGTAGTAGTATTATTTTGTAGCTATCCCTTGTCACAGCTGATTGAAATTGTACGTTCTTCTCCAAAAGGAAAGTGCATCATTAATGTGCAATACCATTTTTTCCCCTGGTCTGAGCATGTGCATTTATGTGTGTGTGTGTTGTGTGTGTGTGTTGTGTCTGTGTGTCTGTGTGGTGTGTGTGTGTGTGTGTGTGTGTGTGTGTTGTAGTCAGATTATACTCTGTGTCTTGTAAAATGTGTAATGTACAGTGAATTCAAATGACTTTTGAGAATAGCACTGTACAAAAATGATTTTTTGTGATAATGATGATTGTTGTTATTATTATTATTATTATTATTATTAGTAATAGTAGTACCATCATCATCATCATCATCATCATCATTGTTGTTGTTATTATTTATATTATTGTGATCACTATTGCTCCTACTGTTGCCTGAAATAGAATTATTGAAGGCTTACTATGTTATCTTTATACATGTATGAGCTTTGACAAATTGTCTGAACTTTGAAATTATATTTGCATGTTAATGTTTAGGGTTTGGTCACAAACGAAGCAGGTATTGCTGAGCGTGTTGACTTGATGCACCAGTATCATTTTCTGAACAAACAAATGGTGTCTGCTTAACCTGTCAGCGTTTTCGTTTTGATGAAATCTTTAAGATGTAAATGAATAAAACATGTTTATGTATGGGGGGGCTGATAATATTGCCTGAATTTAGAGGAGTGAAGTGTGTAGTTGTGATTATGGTTTGGTTTTGACAAGATATGTTAAAAAGTATAAAGAATGAAGCATATTGATATCTGTGCACTTATGATATTGCTTGCATTGGAAAAAATAAGTGTATATGTGACGGTGGGTATAAAATCAATGCCAACTCGCTTTGGTGGATTAACAGTAGAGGCAAAAATAGGTGTTGATAATTAGTCTGGGTGGCTTTTTGTTTTCAGCAGAAACGTACCCCTTTGGCTCCAAATGTTTCTACAAGTGTACAAATTTAGTTAAATTCAGTTTGTGAGTGTCATTTGATTGCTTAACCCTTTGGATCCCGCACTGTGTATACCAGCATCCTGCATTGTCAGCCATAAGAGCAAAGCGAAAACTTAACCCTTTGATTCCCTCACCCTATCCACCAGCTTCCTGCAGGAAGCTGGTGGATAGGGTGAGGAAATCAAGGGGTTAAATTTTTGCAGTTAGTGGACTGGGTGGAGGAGTCAAAGGGTTAAAATCAAGTTTTACTGGTTCTACACAGTCAGAATTTGATCGTTTTTTTGATCAGCTTGCATACATTTGACTGGAAAAGCACATGTAGAGTAATTCTTGCAAAGCCTTACATGGTGCATATTGCTGGAAAAGTCGGTGTTTTGGCTTTCATATACTGTGTAATGATATATACCTAAAAATAACCTTACTACTGAATGGAATTGGGGTTGTTAAGCCTTTCACTTCCAACCGCGGAAGTAGCCGCGGTATAGGGGTCACTGTACTGTAAATTATCCCCCTTGTCGTGGAGTTATCTGTGCTTGGATTTACAGAAAAACATCTGCAATAAATTCATTTTCCTTCAAGAAAATATATAGTTTATTAGATATTAGGTAATTCAATTATTTTTTATTATTTTTTCTCTAATGTAACCCATTTTTTTGCAAAAAAAATTCCGGAAGTGAAGGGGTTAAGGAAATTGTGACCTTTAAGTGTATAAGATCTTTAGAGATTGTTTTCTCAAAGCCACTGTCGCCAGAGTATGTTTTTTGAAATGGCAACAGTTCCTACGTTTTTGATCCTGTGACATTCAGTTATGTATGAATATGGTCAGAAATATTGTAGATTTCACAAATGTCCTGGTACTCATGGGCTAAAAATTTTTCTTGATGTTCCAATTTTCTCAAAGCGTGTCTGTGTGTTGTTTTGTCCACATTATGCAGGCAGTATGTTGCTGCAGAGTCTGCAAACTCCACCTTCGATGGGCTTGCATGCTGGTCATTTTCATGGGGCTTTGTTAATGTTTCCAAAATTTAAAGGATTGATCTGAAGCATGTGTGCTTTGTGTGTAGTTTGGAGTGTTTGGTATAGTGGTTAAGGCACTAGCCCAGAACTTGAGAAACTTGGGTTCGTATCACAGATTGGACAGGGATTTTTGTCTCCCTTTCTACTAGATCTTAAGTGGTGGTCTACATGCTAGTTTTTTGGATGAGATGTTAAAGATCCCTCAGCAACATAGGAATTGTCCTGGGCAAAAATTCTGTTGTGGAATCCACTTTCATAGGTAGACAGAAATACACACATACAGAAAAAAAGAAGAAAAAAAACACATGGGTGGCCCAGATTAACTTTACACAACAAATCCATTGTGACAGCAACAAAAATAAATAAATAAATATACAATGTTAATGTTTTGCAAAAAATAGATGAATACATAATGTTATTGTTTTGTAATTGTATGAATATAAACAATAGATAAATATGTATATACTGTTAATGTTTTGATATTGTATACATATGAAGCATTTCTGTTTTAACATATTCATAACGTGGATACTGATAATACTGGCTAAATAAGAACTGAAGGCATAATAATATGAATGCTGATCCTGTTGATGTTTTGATGATATTGTCTACACAGAGAGTATTTTGATAACATGTTGGTGGCTTTGACAGTATTGATAAGTGTATTCAGTATACTTCTAGTTATATGTCTTTATACATCGATTTTGGAGAGGTCAGATATACATAATCATATATATATATATATATATTTTTTTTTTTTCTTTTGACACAGTCTGGTTGGTTCTTTTGATAGAGTCGTGGAGTCTTGAGTTCTGATATCCTATAAATCCCAACCCTCAGCATTGAAAACTGGCCTGTTGACTGTCCATCTTAACTCTTTTCCCGCCATGGTCGCAATCAAGCAACTTCCCGTACGACCGCCATGGTTGCATTTGTGCGACTTGGAGCGGTCATGCTAAATGATAACTTTTAACATGGGTACAAAGCTTCTGTCAGCTCCACTGGTGAATGCAGGCGACTGTGCTATTTGTAAACTTTACCCAGCGACCTAGTTTTTCAGCAGTAAGGCCTAAGTGTGGCTTTGTTAACTGTTGGAATTTACGTCACGTTTTCTCCGAAGCGTTTTCTCCAAAATGGCAGCAAATTGAATGCATTGTCTAACACTCCGAGTAGAATAAGCGGACAGCTGACTTTGTGTGTAGATTTTCCATTGCTTTTCCTCATTTATTATAATGATATCTGGCGCACAACTCACGAAGTAAGGTCAGTAGTACAACTAATAAACCGTATGAAAAAAAATTTTGTTTTTCTTTATAAGAAGATTATCTGTGGAATAATCAATCAAGCACATAAACAAAAACAAGCATTCATATATAAACACAACATCTGCCCTTTACACAGCAAAAAAAAAAAGTAAGTGAAAATCTTTAATAGTCTTTGAGATATAAGCTTTTAAAAATGCACTCTGCGCTGCAAAATTGGCTGCCCAAAATATACTTGGCACTGAGGAGTGCTGTTTCTGGGGAAACTTGGCGGTGAAAGAGTTAACGTTTCTGTCATTCTGATGTTGTCAGCTTAGTGTTTCATAGATCCCTCTCTCCTCTTTTCTCCCTGTTTCAAGACCTTGCCAGCACATAGCATTTTTCAGACACTCAGGGAGTCTGCCAGAGAATTGCTGGCAGATTTGGGTTAATCGTCTAGGAAATTGTCTATGTGTGTTGAATCTTTATGAACAGACTTCCAAATCCACTTTCCAGTTAAGAGAAAATGTTAGGATTTGTATAATTGTAGGTCAGTTACTGTTAGAAAAAGTTATCAGGATTCTTTACTGAATAATTACATGTACAGATGCGTTATGTTTATAAGAAACTTGACATCGATAAATGTATATTAGTATGTGTAAATAATTTCAAGTCATTGTTAAGTCTGTAGATATTTTCCCAGTTTTCTGTGTGTGTGTGTGTGTGTGTGTGTGTGATGTGTGGTGTGTGTGTGTGTGTGCGTGTGTGTGTGTGTGTGTGTGTGTGTGTGTGTGTGTGTATGTGTGTATGTGTGTGTGTGTGTGTGTGTTCCTTTTTGACTTGTTTTTTTGTAATTGCAGATTGTTAGGGTAGTTTGGGGTTTTGTCATTGCTGTTCTTTTGGGTTTTGTCATTGCTGTTCTTTTTTGTGCTGTTTTTTTTTGTCCTGTGTTGTTGAGTTTTATTGTGTTTTTCCTTTTTGTTCAGATGCTTTTTGGTTTATTTAGTCAGTGAGTGTGTGTATTTTAGGAGATAGTTCTGTGGGGGAGAGAGGGGGAGGGAGGGTTGGGAGATGCATGCAAAATATTATGTAATGATCTTTTGAAAATGGATGTTTGTCTATTGCTGTTTGAGACACCGTCTTGAAGTTTTGGGGATTTTTTTTTCTGAAAAACTGTCCATACATGTTGTCTTAGTAATTAAGAGTTGTATATTTTACTTCTGCTTCTCCTCTTTTTATAATTGATGGGGTTTTTGTTATTGTTTTGTTTCCATCCAATTGGTTCACAGTATAGGTCTGTAAGAAATTATATCTGGTTATTTACATTCATTCACATAGAAGTGCTTACGTATATCTGTAAGTTCCTTATTTATCAGTATGCAAGCATACATGCACATTGTACATACATACATACATACATACATACATCTACATACATACATACATAATACATACATACATTACATACATACATACATACATACATACATACATACATACATACATACATACATGTACATATGAACCCTGCATACATGATGAAAACTATGAGCATAATACATTTGTGTGTTGCACATTTCTTTTTACAAAATGTTGTTCTTGTTTATATATTGTTCTAAAAAAGAAAATCAAGTACTGCTGGAAGTTTTACACGAAGAAGATGGTTTGAAGAAAACCTAGCGATTGTATTGTAAGTAGAGATGTGTTCATTTGGTATTTAGTTTGGCTTATATAGGCTGTAAGACAGGTCCAGTGATACCCAGTGCTGCTGTCCTTGAGTAATTGATTGTTTTAAAGTTTTGTTTAATAATCAATCAGGTCATTAATAGTTGGTTATTTGGTTGATTTACCTGTTGATTAATTCATTGACACATTATATGGAGGTCCAGTGGGACCTAATTATACTATCCTTGAATCGTTGTTTTGAAGCATTGTTTAATCAACCAGTGCTATACTTGAATTATAGCATCGTTGTTTTGAAGCATTGTTCAATCGACCAGTACTATACTTGAATCATTGTCTTGAAGCATTGTTTAATCAACCAGTACTATACTTGAATCATTGTCTTGAAGCATTGTTTAATCAACCAGTACTATACTTGAATTATTGTCTTGAAGCATTGTTTAATCAACCAGTACTGTACTTAAATTATTGTCTTGAAGCATTGTTTAATCAATCAGTACTGTACTTGAATCATTGTCTTGAAGCATTGTTTAATCAACCAGTACTGTACTTGAATTATTGTCTTGAAGCATTGTTCAATCAATCAGTACTATCCTTGAATTATTGTCTTGAAGCATTGTTTAATCAACCAGTACTGTACTTAAATTATTGTCTTGAAGCATTGTTTAATCAATCAGTACTGTACTTGAATCATTGTCTTGAAGCATTGTTCAATCAATCAGTACTATACTTAAATTATTGTCTTGAAGCATTGTTTAATCAACCAGTACTATACTTGAATTATTGTCTTGAAGCATTGTTTAATCAACCAGTACTATCCTTGAATCATTGTCTTGAAGCATTGTTTAATCAACCAGTACTATCCTTGAATTATTGTCTTGAAACATTGTTGAATCAATCAGGTTATTGGTGATTGGTTATTTAATTCATTGACTTGTTGATTGATCCGTTGATAGATTATTCCTGTTTCAACACTGTTGCTGTGCCTCATTGATGATATACATATATATATACATAAATTGACACAGCAGCAAAGTTGCTAAGATGCAGTTATGTGTGAATCGGTGAATGTTACAGTGATCATGTTTAGAAGAGTGTGAGCTGAGATTAAAGATGATGTCCTCTGTGAAGCTTATCCCCCTTAACCCTTTGACTCCCGCACCCTATCCACCGACTGCAAAAACTTAACCCTTTTGACTCCTGCACTCTATCCACTGACTGCAAAAACCTAACCCTTTTGACTCCCGCACCCTATCCACCAATTGCAAAAACCTAACCCTTTTGACTCCCACACCCTATCCACCAACTGCAAAAACTTAACTCTTTTGACTCCCATACTATCCACTGACTGCAGAAACCTAACCCTTTTGACTCCCGCACCCTATCCACTGACTGCAAAAACCTAACCCTTTTGACTCCCGCAACCTATCCACCGATTGCAAAAACCTAACCCTTTTGACTCCCACACCCTATCCACCAACTGCAAAAACTTAACCCTTTTGACTCCCATACTATCCACTGACTGCAGAAACCTAACCCTTTTGACTCCCGCACCCTATCCACTGACTGCAAAAACCTAACCCTTTTGACTCCGCACCCTATCCACCGACTGGAAGCTGGTGGATAGGGTTAGGGAATCAAAGGGTTAAGTTTTTGCTTTGCTAGTGTGGTTGGCAGGGCAGCATGCTGGTGGACAGAGTGCGGTAGTCAAAGGGTTAAAGAAGGTGACATTTGATATTGTCATTGGTGGACGTGTATCTTATCAGAAACAGAAACACAAGAAAATAGAATGAGAACGCATATATAATACAGAAAACAAGGCAGGTTCAGTTTTACGGCAAGCTGGCCTTTGTCAACCTTCTACACACAAAATGACAGCACAAATACACATAACTTGGGGAAGCAACAGTAAGACTTTCCTTATGATTCGTTGAGAAAAGAGAAAACGGGATGCTTCATTGAGACAGGAGAAATGGCTGCTATGAATATAACAAAACATCAGAGAAATCTTACTGTTTTTTCCCTCTATGTGTATTTGTTCTTTGTTGTGCATGCTTGACGTAGGCCAGTTGGCCAAAAATGTGAACCTGTCCTGGATTTTTGGTATGAAATGCGTGTTCTCATTCTAATTCCATATGTTTCTGGTTGCTGCTTGCTTGAATGTTGGCAGTCGCTTTGATTTAGATTTTTATCTTATTAGAAAAAGTTAAAGGTTTGCCCGTGTGTGGAGTTTGTGGCCTCATGGTTTCAGCATCTGCCTGAGACATGAGAAAGCCCGGGTTCAAATCTCTGATTGAATAAGGATCCTCTCCCCCCCCCCCCCCCCCTTCACTAGATCTTAATGGTGATTTAGGTGCCAGTCTTTTTGGATGAGATGATAAATTTATGTCCAATCTGCAGAATGCACGGAGTACATGTTAAGGATGCCATGGCAATATATGATGACAAATTTACATTAACCAGAAAAAAACGAAAAAAGAAACTGAAAGCAGTCTTTTTCTCATGCTGGACGAAGCAGCAGGGAAGTTTCAGTCTTTTTCTCCAAATTTGTGTATTTGGTGTTTGTTTCTTTGTGATCTTACGCTTGACAAAGGCCATTTGGCCGAAAATTTGCGTCTTGTCTTTTCTGGTTGTATTAAATACGCGATCTGGTTTTTTTGTGTGTGTTTTTTTCTGGTTCCCGTTTGCTTGGACGCGGGCAGTCACACTTGTTTTAAATTTACATTAGCTATGAACAAAATTAAAGTTTTGCTGTTGAACTCTTTGACTTCTGCACTCTGTCCACCAGCATTCTGAATTGTCAACCATGCTAGTAAAGCAAAAACTTAACCCTTTAACTCTCTCACTCTATATTGATCATATAACATACAAAAAACATGCGCCGCACCATCAAGTAGCGTATTGGTGGATAGGGTACGGAAGTCAAAAGATGGTGGCTAGAGTGAAGGAATCAAAGGGTTAAATTTTTGCAGTTGGTGGATAGGGTGTGGGAATTAAAGGGTTAAGAGGATGACAGAGGTAGAGCATTCCCTGAGGATTGGGGACACTCACTGGGGCACAGAGGAGTAGGTCACAGTATTTTAAGGGTTCTTTTAAAAGATTTGACATGTTAGTCCTCATGTACATTGCATGCAGAAGGACTTTTGAATATAAGTCAAGGAACAATAAGAAAATCCAGTTTTGTAGCTTACTTTTTGTAACAGTTTCTTGTGATAATGATGTATTTAATTTTATGATATTAGTGAATTATGTCTTTATATGTTTGCTTGTATTTGTAGTATTATTGAATGTCGCCTTGCTGCTGCTTCAATATTTTTGTCTATAGAAGCTGGAGTTTTTGTTTGAATAATGACGATACTGCTTAAAATAATACCCATTTACTTTCATCTCTTATTGCTCTGTGGAAGTTTACATAACTGCTTTGTATATCTATAATTTTCTTGTTTTAATTTTGTTTGGTTTGGAATCTTTGAAAGTGTGTTTTGGTATTTGTTTTGCTTTTGTTGTTTGTGTTGTGTGTGTGTGTGTGTGCATGCGTGCACGCACGTGTGCGTGTGCATGCATTATTTACAGATGCACTGCTCCTGATGAAGTATACTTGCTAAATGTAATTGTGTTCTTCTTAAAAAAAAATGGAAAGACATACAAGTACATTTTTTTTGGTTGTTGGGGTTGGTTGGTTTTTTTCAAAATTTTGAATGCACGCTATATGTAGATTATGCTCTTTATCCTTGGACAAGTTGTATTTGCTTGAAAGATTTGAATTGCTACATGAATGCTTTTTATTGTGCACATTTGCATGGCTGCAGATAAAGCATAGAGCAACACTGTATTTTTTACACTAAATTAAAAAAAAAAAAAAAACCCGCGATACATAAGCTTATTCCATTGCATGGTACCAGCATCAAGCTATCAAGTATCACATTGTGATAAGGTGACCCACCAGAGAAGACCTTGCCTTGCTGCCAGATCATCCTACCGATGCCTGTTGTGGTTCAACGTATACAGGACTCTTGCAAGCAGTGATCCCTCATTGTGATAACAGGAATCGCTTTGTACCAGTAAGTGTGACAAAACAAGACAAGGCAAGGTAAGGTAAGACAAGCTAGACCAGGTCATCCAACACAAGCCAAGCCAAGCCAAGCCAACTCAATACAAGACAAACCTGGCCCAGACAAGGCAACCAGCCAGGTCAATACAAGACAAGCCAGGCCAAGACAAGCCAGAACTGGACAATACAAGATAAACCCGGACAAGACAAGCCGGCCATAACAAAAGACATGCCAGACAAGACAAGCCGGGCATAAACAAGACAAGCCAGGACAATACAAGACAAGCCAGAACCGGACAATACAAGACAAACCAGGACGACAAGACAACCGCATAACAAAGACATCAGACAAGAAAGGGGCCATAACAAGACAAGCAGACAAGACAAGACAAGCCAGACCGGACAATACAAGACAAACCAGGACCGGACAAGACAAGCAGCATAACAAAGACAAGCGGCCTAAGACAAACAGGACAATACAAGACAAGCAGAACCGACAAACAGACGACAAGACAAGCCAGGCCATAACAAAAGACATGCCAGGACAAACAAGCCAGGCGAACAAACAGGAATACAAGACAAGCCAGGACAATACAAGACAAACCAGGACAATACAAGACAAGCCAGGACATAAAACAAACCAGGACAATACAAGACAGCCAGGCAATACAAGACAACCAGGCCAAGCAAACAAGACAAGCCAGGACGTAACACTCAAGACAAGCCAGGACAATACAAGACAAGCGGGACGTAACAACACAAGACAAGCCAGATGTAAAACACAAGACAAGCCAGGACAAGACAAACCAGGACATAAACTCAAGACAAGCCAGGACAATAACAGACAATCCAGGACAAAAACTCAAGACAAGCCAGGACGTAACAACACAAGACAAGCCAGGACAATACAAGACAAGCCAGGATGTAACAATTCAAGACAAGCCAGGACAATACAAGACAAGCCATGCCACTTCACATGCCAGGACAATACAATACAAGCTAGGAATACAGACAAGCTGACAAGACAAGCCGGGCAATAAAACACAAGCCAGGACAATACAAGACAAGCCAGGCAATAACAAGACAAGCCCGGACAATACAAGACAAGCCAAGCCACATCACAAGCCAGGACAATACAAGACAAGCCAGGACATAACAACACAAGGCAAGCCAGGCCAAAGTACAGGAAAATACAATACAAGCTAGGACAGTACAAGACAAGCCAGGACATAACAACACAAGGCAAGCCAGGCCAAAGTACAGGAAAATACAATACAAGCTAGGACAGTACAAGACAAGCCAGGCCATAACTAGACACACCAGGCCAAAACAAGACACGCCAGGCCAACAGAAGAGAAGCCAGGCCAACAGAAGAGAAGCCAGGCCAAAACAAGAGAAGCCAGGCCAAAACAAGAGAAGCCAGGCCAACACAAGAGAAGCCAGGCCAAAATATGCCAGGTTAATACAAAACAAGACAAGCCAGGCCAACACAAGTCTGGCCAACACAAGATAAGCCAGGCCAAGCAGCACAAGGCTAGACAGGCCAGGCTAAACACAACATAAGACAGGCCAGGCTAAACACAACATAAGACAGGCCAGGCTAAACACAACATAAGACAGGCCAGGCTAAACACAACATAAGACAGGCCAGGCTAAACACAACATAAGACAGGCCAGGCTAAACACAACATAAGACAGGCCAGGCTAAACACAACATAAGACAGGCCAGGCTAAACACAACATAAGACAGGCCAGGCTAAACACAACATAAGACAGGCCAGGCCAGGCCATCACAAAGACAAAGACAATCCAGCTCAGTTCAGGCCAGACCAGACCAACCAAGCCAGCACAAGACAAGACAGGACGGGACAGCACAAGACAAGACAAGACAAGAATCACGTAGTCCCAGTCTTCCATCTGAAGGCCTCAGTTGCTAGCATGTAGTGTTTTGCATGGGCTTTTCAGGTTCGGATAGAGGTCCATATGGCATTATCAGATTGTGATGCCTCCTTCTTGAGCGAATTCCAATTCCTTTTACAGTTCAGCAAGAGGGCCACAAGATCCTCCTCGCACCCCCCCCTGCCCTCCCCCCCCCCCTGCCCTCCCCCCCCCCCCCCCCACCTTCGTCTGTTTTGGTCTTGTTTTTTTTTCTTTCTTTTTTTCGCTTGTTTGTTTTGTTTTTCGGGGATCCTTTTTGCTGATGGGAGCTCTGGGTGTAGATGGTTTCGTTTACGCTATTTACTATTTTTCTGCTGATTTTTTTTTTTTTTTTCTGTTTGTTGTTTCCGAGGCCCTGATGACTGCTTGTACTTATAGACTAGTCCTTTGTACATATGTTTGAAATGTTTGGTGCGAAGGTATTTATGCATGTGCATGTTTGTGCACTTGTGTACACACAAACACATTCGCGTTATGTTCCTAGGCAATTGCAGCTTCTCACGTGTATCTGGGCATTTACACGCGTGTTCCTCTCTCTTGTTTCTCCCTCCCCCTCTCTGTCTGTCTGCTTGCGTCTTTCTCTCTCTTTCCGTATGTTTCTTTCTGAATACTTTTGTTATTCCAGTTTTGTATTATTTTGATGTCTATATTCTCTCTGTATACACACACACACACACACACACACACACACACACACACACACACACACACACACTCACACACATACACACATACACACACACACACACACACACACACACATACACACACACACACACACACACACACACACACACACATACACATGTATATGTATATGTATATACATATAATATACATGTGTATATATATATATATATATATATACATATATATATATATATATATATATATATATATATATATATATATATATATATATATATATATACACCTCTCTGTGGGCAAGAGCTGGATGTTAAAAATAACAAACATAACATATACTTATGCCACTGCCTCCAAAAATGAAAAAAAAAAGCGTTTTTGTTCTTATTCTCTCATCTCATTGAGAAATACATTAAAGTCAAGAGAATAATAATGTAAAGCATTTCTGAGCCAGGATAGAAAGGACGCAGTTCCAGTGTAGTTTCAGTTTGATGTTGCTACTGTACCAGTGGAACTGCCGTGTGTGTGTGTGTGTGCGTGTGTGTGTCTGTCTGTCTGTGTGTGTGTGTGTGTGTGTGTCTGTCTGTCTGTCTGTCTGTGTGTATGTGTGTGTGTGTGTGTTATTCACATTTTGAAGGTGTTTCTGGAGTTGCACAGATGGCTTTCGATGCCACCACCTTCTCCTCTGTTGTATCTAACAATGAAGTGAAACCATCACAATTACCAGCAAAATGGTGCAGTTTCCAATCTCTCTGTTCATATCCGTCACCCCCTTTGTGATGAATTGGATGGAGTGGTCAATGCCAGGGGCATATCCTTAGATTATGTGCTGAAATGTATTGATGTGTGTACCGAATTTTCTTTTCAAGTTGGTGTGGGGTTTTTTTGTTTTGTTTTGTTTTGGTTTGGTTTTTTGGTTTTGTTTTTTTGGGGGTTTTTTGTGGGTTTTTTTTTTTTTTTGGGGGGGGGGGGTCAAAGAGGTGTTATGATAGTTATAGCCCTGATATGGTTCTGCGTAGTCGGCTGGGCTTTAAACAATAATGATAATAATGATAAATGTCCCATCAGAATCATTGCAAATCAACGAACTCAACAGGAACTTACTTACTTACTTACTTAGGCCTTGAGCCCCAGGAGGGGCATAGGCCATCCACAACCGCCCGCCATCGTCCACGATCCTGGGCTATTTGCTCAAGTTCTCGCCAGGAGTAGCCGGTCTGCTTGGCGTCCGCCTTCAGTTCTCTTCTCCAGGTGTTTTTTGGTCGGCCTCTCTTTCTCTTCCCTTGAGGGTTCCAGGTCAGGGCCTGGCGGGTGATGTTGGTTGATGGTTTCCTCAGGGTGTGCCCTATCCATCGCCATCTCCTTCTTCTGATTTCTTCTTCCACTGGCACTTGGTTAGTTCTCTGCCAGAGGTCTGTGTTACTGATGGTAACTGGCCAGTGGATCTTCAGTATCTTGCGTAGGCACGAGTTTATGAATGTCTGGACTCTTCTAGTAGTGGTCTTAGTTGTTCTCCACGTTTCTGCTCCATACAAAAGAACTGATTTGATGTTTGAGTTGAACAGGCGGATTTTAGTGCGGGGTGTGATCATGTGGGATCGCCAGATGTTCTTGAGGGCCAAGAAGGATGCTCTTGCCTTTCCGATGCGGGTCTTCACGTCTGCATCTGTTCCTCCCTGCTGATTGACTACACTCCCAAGGTAAGTGAAGGTCTCGACCTCCTCCAGGTTGTTGTCTCCCAACTTCACTGCCTCTGTGCTGGAAGCATTGATTTTCAGAATTTTGGTCTTGTTGGGGTGGATGTGAAGGCCGACTTGGGACGCATGGGAGGCCAGGCTTGAAGTCTTGTTCTGCATCTGTTGCTGTTTGTGGGAGAGCAGAGCGAGGTCATCGGCAAAGTCCAAATCGTCCAACTGAGTCCATAGGGTCCACTGGATGCCATTCCTCTGTCCATCTGTTGTCCGTCTCATCACCCAATCGATGGCGAGGAGGAACAGGAATGGTGACAGCAGGCATCCTTGACGTACGCCGGTCCTTACATCAAAGCGACGCGTCAGCTGGCCTCCGTGAACGACCCGACATGCCATCCCTTCATATGACTCTTTGATGATTCGTGTCAGTTTGGCTGGATTCCATAGTGTCGGAGGAGTTGCCACAGGGTGTCACGGTGCAGACTGTCAAAAGCCTTGAGGAAGTCTACAAAGTTGATGTACAATGAGGAGTTCCACTCCAGGGACTGCTCGACGATGATGCGTAGCGTGACAATCTGGTCTGTGCAGGATCTGTCCTGCCTAAAGCCTGCCTGGTGGTCTCGGAGCCTGACGTCCACTGCGTCCCTCATCCTCTCCAACAGAATCCTGTTGAACACTTTTCCTGGCACTGATAGGAGTGTGATGCCTCTGTAGTTCTCGCAGATGCTGAGGTCTCCCTTTTTGGGCAGTTTGATGATGTGTCCGTCTTTCCAATCTATTGGTACTTTTTCCTGTTCCCAGATCTTCTCAAAAAGCGGTAGTAGAAGGTCGGCTGTTGTCTCTACGTCTGTCTTGAGAGCTTCTGCTGGAATTCCATCTGGGCCGGCTGCCTTGCCATTTTTCATCTTCTTGATGGCGCGGATGATTTCGTCTTTTGTTGGTGGGTCGCAGCATATCTCTATATCATTGTCTGCTTCTGCGATATTTGGAGGGTTTTGTGGAGCTGACCTATTGAGAAGTTCCTCAAAATGCTCCGCCCATCTCTCAAGCTGCTGATCTGTGTCTGTGATGGTCTGTCCTAGCTTGTCCTTGACTGGTCGTTCTGGTCTGTTGTACTTGCCTGCAAGCTTCTTGGTGGTTATATACAGCTCCTTCATGTTCCCGTGGTACGCTGCTTGTTCTGCTTCTTCAGCCAGGCTGTCTATGTAGTCTCTCTCAGTCCGAGCAGGGTGATGTTATATCGGCGCATCTCTGCTGACACTTGTGCTGCCTTCCCTGCCTCGTACATGGTCCTGATGTTCCATGTACCGATGGTGGTGGTCGTTCTGGTCGACAGAAGGGTTGTCTGCACTGAAGCTTCTCAACAGGAACTGCTAGGTATTTAACCCTTTGGCTCCCTCCCCACCCTGTACACCAACTGTAAGAACTTAACACTTTGACTCCCTCACCCGATCCACCAGCTTCCTGCAGGAAGCTGGAAGCTGGTGGATAGGGTGAGGGAGTCAGAGGGTTAAGTTTTTGCTTTACTAGCATGGTTGATAATGCAGGATGCCCGTGGACAGGGTACGGCAGTCAAAGGGTTAATGGTACCAGTTTATTCAGCTTGTAGACATTTATAAGATGTGACATATGCTGTATAAGCTTACATACATACATGTAGAATCAACGAATAATTTCTGTATTTCTATATCTGTGTCTGTGCAGTGCAGCTAGCGTATTTGAATATCAGGGAATGTGCGTATCAGAAAA